>JASTWL010000620.1:0-107003 GCA_035220575.1 Temnothorax rugatulus | reverse complement strand
TATAATACACAATTGTTTTGAAATAAAGAAATATTTTTTTAACTTTATCCGTTTATTTTCTTTTTAATTAACAACGCATTGTACATACCCTCATTTTTTTCGTATCTGCGATTCTTGTTTCGTTTTCTTCCTTATTATGAATACATTTTATATAATTCTCTGTGAACGGATTATATAAAATTCTTGTAGTTGAACGATAGATGTGATATTCAATCTTCTCCCAAGCTCATACTATAATTTTACATATTAGCCTGCAGTGACTACATCGTATTACGTACAGTGTAACGGCTCGCGAGTTACGATAATGTTCAGCGTTGACAGTGATAGTCCAGAGCGGATAATTTATCGACACCATTGATATCGATCCATTTCTCTAACTGTAGTCCTTATAATCTTTGTAGAATGTCCCGCTACTTGGATTGTACATTCTGAAATGTTAATGATATCTTGATGTCTATACATCTATATGATAAGTTGTGATGATATTGATACAGTTTCACATGAATGCAGTCTAACAATCTTCAATTAATAATACAAATGTTTATCAAGATACTATGGCCCTATCACAGCCTACTTCCCACACAGCACATGTTAGGCTATTGCTTGGAGCTAAAAACGACGCTCATTCGGACTAATTCTTTAATGGAATTTTATTGATTCATATCGATCATTCGACACTAAAATAAGTTAAAAAACAAAAATGCTATTAAATTAAGGAGTGCACTTCTGAGATATTAACAAAAAATCATTTTTCATTGTTTTTGAAATATCTCGAAAACGCAAAATATGAAAAAAGTACAAGAGAACTTTTTTGTAGGAAGTAAATTTTGCATCGAATACGTATATAAAAAAATTTTTTCCGATATCA
Organism: Temnothorax rugatulus; assembly: GCA_035220575.1. Taxonomy (NCBI): domain Eukaryota; kingdom Metazoa; phylum Arthropoda; class Insecta; order Hymenoptera; family Formicidae; genus Temnothorax; species Temnothorax rugatulus. Next base: position 106,135 of record JASTWL010000620.1, on the reverse strand, counting down.
GAAACCCAAGAAAAAATTAAAACAAAATTAAAAAATAGCGAAAATTTGGGAAAAGATTTTTTTCACATTTTTGCATACAACTTTTTTTCTAGCAGTCTAAGCGATTTTTTTGTTCTGAGATAAAAGAAAGTAGACATTCTAACGAAAAAATGCGGGATGGAAAACATTTTTACGACCAATAGTGACCGAGATATCGTTCACGCAAGTTGAATGGTTTTAGTCGGTTTTTCAGTGTTTTCCTTTTATTTTAATTTAATGTTATTTAAACTGTTTGTTTACAATTATCAATGAAAACATAACTTTTATGCGTCGTCTATAATAGCCGTAAAGTATGCAGTAAGGCATAAGCAGTAAGCTATTGACCAACCACAGTCGATTATTCTTGGATTGTAAAATCCTATTAGTCATTAGGCTATTGTAGACGACGCATAACACTATAAACAAGATTTTTACTGCCTTTTATTTGCCATTGGAATGGGGCTGGAAATCGACAAAGAATGGATTAATGCCTCTTCGTATGACTCAGAATCCTGCACCACAATCCTTGGTGACTCTTATAGCCTACAAATGTACGAAAAACTGCCGAGTGAACTGTGTTGCAAGAAACTGGGCATACAATGTTCAATTTTTTGTAAAGAGTGCCAAGGTGTCCGCCTTTTTCCAGTTCGTAGTATATACTGAGATATTTCGCAGTAAATACCAAGAACATCACAAGTACCAATACAGAACACAAGGATAAATGTGCACGGTATACTATATACTTATTATGTTCGATTAAATTAATAAAATTATGTTCGTTGCCTTCTGCACTGTACTACGTGAGATATAACGTAAGATATCACTTAAGGCGACTTAAACTGATCCGCAGCGAACAATATCAAGGTTTAAGCATTTTGCAGCATCTCGCAAGTTTGCCTCTTATATTGAACGCGTGACGATGTTTAATTACGAGAAAGTACGCCGCGTGGCGGCAGCACGTGTTACTAGCGTGATGGTTGATTGAGTCAAATTGGATTTCTATATAGGGTGAGGCATTTTAATCGAGGCAGACACATATCTCGAAAAATATGAAAGATACGGAAAAATGTTTCAGATAAAAGTTGTATGGTTAAAGGAGGACACATGATTCCGATAAGAGTCATGTCATAGATACCGTCGTTTTCAAGAAATTTTAAAGGCGACTAATTTCTTAAATGGAACTTGTTTTTTTTCCTCGAAATAAGAGTTGTAGATCTCGTCGTCGAGACGTTTTCAAAACACTATAATAAAATTCTCTTTTTTCTCGTTAAGAATTTCCTGAGATATTAAAATTTTGTTATAATATCTTTAATATAAAATATAAAATATCTTGTGAAGTATTCACTTTTCTATGACTTTACCTTTATACTTTTATTATTATAAAATAATAAAAGAAAGCGAATATATATATATATAATATTAATTATTACATTTGCAATTTTAAAAATTGAATTCGTCTATAAAAATGCAATTAAATTTTTTTAAATATTTTTTTCTGTTTTTCTTTTACAACAATCGATTCCTTTTATTATTCTGCGTATATAAGTATAAAGGTAAAGTCATCGAAAAGTGACTTTACGAGGTATTTATATTCATATTTTATATTAAAAATATTATGACAAAATTTTAAATATCTTAGGAAATTCTTAACGAGAAGAAGAGAACTTTATTATAGTTTTTGAAAACGTCTCAATGAGATCTACAACTTTTATTTCAAGGAAAAAATCAAGTTCAATTTAAGAAATTAGTCGCCTTTAAAATTTCTTGAAAACGATAACATCTATGACATAACTCATATCAGAATCATATGTCCCCCTTTAGACCATACAACTTTTGTCCAAAACATTTTTCCATATCTTTTATATTTTCCGAGATATTTGCTTGCGTCTTATTAATTACTCACTCTACATTCTGAGTAGTATACGAGAATTTACGAAATAATATATTGTGCCCAAGGGGAGAAAGTAGCGTTTTTCAGACGAGTGTGAAGTTTGCCGCCTGAGCCGAAGACTCGAGGTGCACACGATATTTTTCACAACATCTTTACGGAAATGTTCGACTTTTAAATGCTTGTAGAGTGTGTGCGTTTGGTGTTCCATTCGTACAGTTTATACGCGCGTATCGTTAAATCTAGAAAGAGAAAAATGAGTAACGCAGGGCGAAGCCCCTGGTGGGGGGTGTGGGGGGCGAAGCCCCCCACATAACACAAAATTAAATAATAATAAATTTCAAAAAAAAATATATACCTTTCGAATAAGATACAAGCCGTTTTCGGTCTAAGCTTAGATCTTATAGGCAGCTCAATATTAATTTCCGTGTATATGTATTATTATATAATGCATATACATATATAATTCCAATTTATTACTGTGCCCGATCACAGTCGGATATAAATAATTTTAATTATTGCACTAAATCTGATTGATTTGGGATTTTATTTAGGGATATTATGTAAATAGGTATTATCTCATTATTTAATGATATTATTAAGAAGAAACAATTTCAAATCAGTAGTTTTAATACAAGTAATTTTTGAAATAGTAATAATTTTTTATTTTATTGAATTAATACATTTTTACCAAAAAAAACTTATTAGTTAGTGAATTTAATATTTACATTAAAATTTTCAAATTGAAGATCGGATTATTTCCTCGATTTTGTATTGCCCGTTACTTTACTTTCTGCCCGCTATACAGGGTGGAAAGTATCAACTTTCCTCCCTAGGGAAAAAAGTAAACCCTGGAGTGGAATTAGCCACTTTCGCCCCTCTCTACAGGCATGGAAGTCGAACTTTCCGTGGATGTGTTGTGAAAAATAATATACTACTGTGAGATATTACAAGTACATCCTGAGAATTTACGAAAAATAATATACTACTGTGAGATATTACAAGTACGTTCTGAGAATTTATGAGAAATAATATACTACTAGAGATGTTATAGAAATGTTCGAAGTATATTATATACGGTACGTATATTTACAGTACGAGTACAGAACATTCGAATGATATCATGTGCTGTATGGGTTCTACATTCCAATATGTGATCTAAACTGTAATTGTCATGCATCTCTAAAGTGTCTACACAAATTCGCGTACGAATGTACAAACGGCTTTCTTTCTTTCTATATGCATTACGTGCGTGTATTATTTGGTAAATGGTCAAATTCGAAGTAAAATACTACAGGAAGAGCTGCGATCGTTTTTCGTTTTTTCCTCGCACTATTCCTACATATTTTTATGTCTATAATTTTATTAGGTTGTGATGTGGTCTCCGTTTACAAAACAGTATAGTATCTTACCATCAAATAGCACGCATGTCTAAAATCGAGACATAAAATGTCTTAAAGACGTTATTAAGACGTCTTATGTCCCGATTTCAGACATGGTACGTGCTATCTGGGTTATTAATCGATGTAACGATAAACTCACAAATATGATCGCCGGACTATATACATAAATATAATTACACGTAATTACAATGCGCGCGGTTTAATACTTTTGGCGCAAATACAGGTTTATTTAGTGTAGTTCGTTTGCCTACACGGAAAAAATGGTTTACTAACAATAGTTTTAGCTAACAGCAGTTTAATTAAAAATGATCAAAAATATTAATGAAACAAATACGTCATGCTCTTGTTTTAATAAAATGTTATTTGTTTTACTAATATTATTATTGACATTAACAATATTACTTTCAATGAGACTAATGCTGTTAATACAACATCACTTTTTCCGTGTAGCTTCATACAGTTTCTACATTTTTTCAATACAATCCATAATAACTATTGTCTCTCAAAAGCAGAAACTGATGCATATATTGACAGCTTCCCACACAATGTTCTAAAATTTTTTGCAATATTGTTTTACAAATAGACAATACAGTTGATTAGTGTTCATCATTCCGGTAATCATCAGCTTTTTGTGCACATGGTGTACTTATTAAGTTAATTCTTGAATAGGTATATATATATATATATATATATATATATATATATATATATATATGGGGCATTCTCCGTGAAATCAGACACCCCCCCTGTCCAAAAATTGGGGTCACCTAAAATATTCATCCGGGGCTCATTTTATAGCTACACATATGTAGTTTTATTTGAGCTGCGGCCTTTTGAAAAATCAACATGGCGGACCCCAATATGGTGGCCGAAGTCTGCGGGTAACGAGGTACGACAGATGAAATCGTTACTTGGAAGTTATAGACTGTCATAGAAAATTGTGTTAATGTGTTTATTTAGTAGTTAGCATTGAATCCATGGAAAAAATAAATTTTTAGTTTGTCCAAAACCAATGGCGGCCAAATTATCCGTGAAATGCTAAAAAATAACTATTTCGTTCTTTAAAACGTACAAACTGCGTTCAATTTTCATGAAAATTTATATCATGATACATTTTAAGATGTTGATCATAAATTAACAATTGGGACGTCGTATTTGAATATAACGAAACCCAATATGGCGGCTGTATATTCGAAAAATGCTAAAAACGAATGACGTCGATATTCTCATACAAACTCTTTCCAATTACACATTTTGTTGCTTATTGTTGCGATTTGTTAAGTGTTCCTAGGTAATTGTGAGGTGCAGAATCCAAGTATACCGTCAGATTTGTGGTCTATCAGATCTAGTTTACGAGATACGGCATATATGTCTTAGTATCTGAATAAGTCCATAAACCGATAAAAAATCATCTCATTTGTTAACTTAAGTACATTTCTGGTTACACTGGTCGACAAAATATGAACTTTTTCTCTATTTTGACATTGAATAAGTAAGTGAAGGCAAGACAGGTAGTTTTTCGAGCCAGTGAAGTCAAGAGAGACAGACTGTCCAGCCAGTGAAGGCAGGAGAGACAGATTGTCCGGCCAGTGAAGGCAGGAGAGACAGACTGTCCGGCCAGTGAAGGCAGGAGAGACAGATTGTCCGGCCAGTGAAGGCAGGAGAGAGTCTGTCTCTCTTGCCTTCACTGGCCGGACAATCTGTCTCTCCTGCCTTCACTGGCTGGACAATCTGTCTCTCCTGCCTTCACTGGCCGGACAATCTGTCTCTCTTGCCTTCACTGGCCGGACAATCTGTCTCTCCTGCCTTCACTGGCCGGACAATCTGTCTCTCCTGCCTTCACTGGCTGGACAGTCTGTCTCTCTTGCCTTCACTGGCCGGACAATCTGTCTCTCCTGCCTTCACTGGCCGGACAGTCCGTCTCTCCTGCCTTCACTGGCCGGACAATCTGTCTCTCCTGCCTTCACTGGCCGGACAGTCTGTCTCTCCTGCCTTCACTGGCCGGACAATCTGTCTCTCCTGCCTTCACTGGCTGGACAGTCTGTCTCTCTTGACTTCACTGGCTCGAAAAACTACCTGTCTTGCCTTCACTTACTTATTCAATGTCAAAATAGAGAAAAAGTTCATATTTTGTCGACCAGTGTAACCAGAAATGTACTTAAGTTAACAATGAGATGATTTTTTATCGGTTTATGGACTTATTCAGATACTAAGACATATATGCCGTATCTCGTAAACTAGATCTGATAGACCACAAATCTGACGGTATACTTGGATTCTGCACCTCACAATTACCTAGGAACACTTAACAAATCGCAACAATAAGCAACAAAATGTGTAATTGGAAAGAGTTTGTATGATTTGAATATCGACGTCATTCGTTTTTAGCATTTTTCGAATATACAGCCGCCATATTGGGTTTCGTTATATTCAAATACGACGTCCCAATTGTTAATTTATGATCAACATCTTAAAATGTATCATGATATAAATTTTCATGAAAATTGAACGCAGTTTGTACGTTTTAAAGAACGAAATAGTTATTTTTTAGCATTTCACGGATAATTTGGCCGCCATATTGGTTTTGGACAAACTAAAAATTTATTTTTTCCATGGATTCAATGCTAACTACTAAATAAACACATTAACACATTTTTCTATGACAGTCTATAACTTCCAAGTAACGATTTCATCTGTCGTACCTCGTTACCCGCAGACTTCGGCCACCATATTGGGGTCCGCCATGTTGATTTTTCAAAAGGCCGCAGCTCAAATAAAACTACATATGTGTAGCTATAAAATGAGCCCCGGATGAATATTTTAGGTGACCCCAATTTTTGGACAGGGGGGGTGTCTGATTTCACGGAGAATGCCCCATATGTATATACGTATACAATTTATTCGCTTCTGATATATGTATGAATAAATGCATGGATGAATTATTTTAAAAAAGTGGATTATTTGCTTTATAAAAACGATTTCTTAATTTTCGAACGCAAATCATGAAATGTAGGATAATTTTTTCTCTCCAGTCGCTTTATATTTTAAATTTTTTAGATTCTTTTCCTGCAAGATAGATTTATTTTTTGTATTAAAATGACAAAATAACAAAATGACAAAATAAGAAAATAAATAATGCGATTCTTTAACGTGGACATTGATTTATTTTTGCGTCAGATTCCGCATTTACGACACGTCGCTATAACGGTTTTCCAACGAAAGGAATTAGAGAAACGCTTCTGCTATATTCAAAGATATGAAAAGATAATAGAAAAGAAAGTTATATAAATTTAAAATCGTCTACAAATCGCAGTGCTTCAACTGTGAGTAGCGACTATATATATGTACTTTTTTCTCCTAGATTCACAATTCTATCAACATATACAGAGATAAGGAACCCAGATAGCAAAGAGAATTGAAAAAGAATTCTTTGAATTCTCGAATTATGAAATAAATTCTTTTTCCGTACCATCTGCTTTAAAAGACTCTTAAAAGTTCGAAGAATTCATTTTTAGGTAAAAATACACATTAACTTAGCCTGCGATGATTTTGATCTTAACATATATTATAGAGGTCATCCTCCTGAGTGACCTTGAGAAGGTTTTAGCCGTCGCTCATTGCTTATCTAAAAGTTATGAACAAAAAAGTTTGACAAGTTTGTGTCAGTGCTAAGAAAAATAATTTGCTGATACAAGCTATACATGTAGACTGTCTATACACACATATCAGCAAATTACTTATCTCAGCACTGAAAAAATAACATACTGTTACAGCATATACAAACTTTTTTCGGATAATGGCAGAAATGTATCCATTACATGATGATATTGCGTTTGATACAGCAATTACAGAAACAGAAGAAATGTAATTTACTCTTTTTTAAATTTTTAAATAAAAAATTAAGGTCCATCCCCACCCACCCCCGCTTATATGTGTACTGTCTATATACACATATCAGCAATAAATTACTTCCCTTAGGCCGGTATTCATAGTCGGATCTTATTTCAAGACCGTTTTAAGTAATGTCTGAAGATGCTAATACGGCTCTGTGATTGGTTCATAACATCTTAAGATTGTACTTAAGACGGTCTTAAATATAAGTTCTGACTATGAATACCGGCCTTTAGTATATATTCTATATATTAACATAAATTCGTATATTTTCCAAACTTTTTTGTTCATAACTTTTAAATAAGCAATGAGCGACGATTAAGTTATAAGGAAAAGTTACTCAGGGTCGACATGTCCTTGACAACATATGTCAAGGTCAAGATCATCAGAGGATGGCTAAGTTAATGTATATTTTTACCATATATATAGTTCCAATAGGTTTAGGTACAGTTCCCAAACAAGTTAAACCTGCATAAATCATATTTAATATAGCGATCGAGAACAATAAAAGATTTTGAAAATTGGAACGCAGTTTTATTCCAGAATGAAGTAGATGGGAAATTTATACAAAAAAAAAGAAAAAAAAAACATTTAGCTTGAGCGCCGAGTATCTCACAAACTCGCCTTTTATCTTAGCGCACGAGGATTTTTGCTTATGAGAAGATACTGGACGCATGTATATTATAGCCACATGGCGGTAGCGCGCGTTACTAGCGCTCACAGTTTTTTTTTCAAATATGAAATGTGAAAAGGAATTCTTTTTTAGTTTATTTCGAATAAATTACGCGAATTCATAAAGAATTTGAAAAGGTGAATCCTTTTTGAGTTCATAACGATTACCTGTGCTATCTGGGAAGGAAAATCAAGTTTAGTGTTGACCCCAGATTGATCCGCTCCGTCCTAAGCTCCTCCAAGAAAACATAATAATAATAATGATAAAGAAGATAACTACGTGTCAGCCTAAGTGTCAGGGTCGTTTCACCACAAAGGTGAATGGTAGAACTTGAGATCCAGATGGCCGTGTTGATTGGTGCCGGTGGCCACTTCCTGGCCGCACGATGGCGACGGTTTCACGTTCTTCTCCATTTTCTCGACCTCCAGCAGGACAGGAACGAAGGGCTTGGTTTGATTGTCCGGCACGACAGGCGTCGGGACGGTGGTCATCTCGAGGCTACGCTGCTTCTGCTCCTCCTCGGAGTAGAGGCTCAAGGAACGTGGTCGCTCTAGCTTCAGCAGTGGTGGTGGCGACGCGCTGCCACTGTCACCGTTGTTGCTGAAAAATCAACTTGCCCGTCAAGTCGTAATAGGTGACGCAAGCAAACGATATGCGATCAGCAGCGATAAACAATCGCACGTCTCTCTGTCTGTGAGAATTTTCTTTCGTTTATCGGTAAAACTAAGGAGAAAATTCGAAGAGGAATTTATAAACACATGGAGAAGAGCGCGCTTGATTGTTTTATTAGTTATAAATTAAAAGAAACAATTGAAAGAGGCGATGCTGAAGTCATCTGTTTTACCGATAAAATGTAATTTTCGCGTACATACGTGCCATTTTTTATTGTTTCTACACGGAGAGAACTGTTCAAGTTTCACACTGTAGGTTACTTATTTACAATTATATCAACCGCTTTCGCTCGCTAGTCTACTGTTGTTGACTGGTTTCCGAATTCAGTGGCTCTCTAAACTTAGCCGGTCAACTTCGACTTTATTAATATTTTTTTTTTTAATCGTTTGTTGGTCGTTTGTTGGTGATTGTTGGCCTAATTACAACGTTTGTTGGTTCTTAATTTTTTTTTAAATTAAAAAGAAAAATTAGCGTTAAATTAGCCGGAAAAATCTCATTTTTAATTAAAAAACGGTCTAATCGATGCGTAATCGTTTGCTAATGATTGTTGGTCTAATTTTAGCGTTTGTTGGTTTATTATTAGTCTTAAAAACGAAAAATGGTAAATCTGAAGAATAGTGGCCTTTTTCGTTGCGCATGCTCAGTGGCCGCACGTGCATGCAAAAGTGCGCGAATTTGAAACGTATGTATACTTATAATGCATATCACTTACAATTAGCTTTCAATGATGAACATATCTTATATAACATATCAAAGTACATGCGCGGGCGGGGAGGGGGGGGGCGAAGCCCCCCCCTGCACCCCTCCATTGTGTGAGTAAATCTAGAAGTGTGGGCGGGGGGGGGCTCCCGCCCCCTGCACCCCCCCTGTGCACTAGGCGGTGTGGGTTGGGTTGATAGGTGGGCAGGGGGGGGCTTCGCCCCCCCCCCCGCACCCCCCCCATGGACACGCCTTCGGCGTGCCCGGGTAGGCAATGTATTTCGCTTTAGGCGTGAACGGGGGGGCTTCGCCCCCCCTGCACCCCCCCATGCACGTGAACCTTGCTTTGTAACTTATAATTTATAAAGACCGTATTCATAGCCAGTTTTATAGATGTTAGCCTTACATTTATAGAAATAAACCTTAAGTCGTAAGCAAATAAACCAATCTTCGATTACTGCAGATGCGGCTTTAATTTTTTTAAGACTAATAATAAACCAACAAACGCTAAAATTAGACCAACAATCACTAGCAAACGATTACGCATCGATTAGACCGTTTTTTAATTAAAAATGAGATTTTTCCGGCTAATTTAACGCTAATTTTTCTTTTTTAATTAAAAAAAGTTAAGAACCAACAAACGTTGTAATTAGGCCAACAATCACCAACAAACGACCAACAAACGATTAAAAAAAAATTAATAAAGTTGACCGGCTAAGTTACCGGAGTTGAATTCAGGATACGAAATACCCTAGTGTAGTTTTTTCGTAAGGATAGGAACTAGAAGAGTATGGTTTAATACCGCCACTCAGTAGGTGTGATACTTACCAAATATCACTGCAAAAGTGTGATCGGAGCCATACTTCCATCCTAACGCATTCACAGTCTGAGACTGTGAAACGCGTGGATTGACCGTCGTGCACGAATGGTCCTACAGTGTGAAACTTGAACAGTTCTCTCCGTGTATTAGAACTCCCGGTCAGAAACGTGTTTTAAAATACACGGGTACACGTGACACGTGTAGTCGTTCTACACCCCATATACAGCACATGTAGATTATACTGAGAACGTTCGAAGGATATCGCAGCAGTATATTGCGTATGTTCTCAAAACATTTGAGATACGTACTACGATTTACTGCGGACATACTGAGAAGATTTCTATGTCCGCCTTTCTGTAGTTCGTGGTATATACTGAGAATATTTCGCAGTAAATACCAAGAACATCACAAGTACCAATATAGAACTAAGGATAGAATATGCACGGTATATGTACTTATTATTTTAGATTAAATTAATAAAATTATGTTCGTTGCCTTCTGCACTGTGCTACGTGAGATATAAGGATCACTTAAGGCGACTTAAACTGATCTGCAGCGAACAATAGCAAGGTTTAAGCATTTTGCAGCATCTCGCAGGCTCACCTCTTGTATTGAACGCGTGACGATGTTTAATTACGAGAAAGTACGCCGCATGGCGGCAACGCGTGTTACTAGCGTGACGGTAGATTGAGTCCAATTGAATTTCTATAGGGTGAGTCATTTTAATCGTCGCAGACAAATATCTCGAAAAATATGAAAGATACAGAAAAATGTTTCAGATAAAAGTTGTATGGTTTAAAGAGAGACACATGATTCTGATAAGAGTCATGTCATACATATCGTCGTTTTCAAGAAATTTTAAAGGCGGCTAATTTCTTAAATGGAACTTGATTTTTTCCTTGAAATAAAAGTTGTAGATCTTGTCGAGACGTTTTCAAAACACTATAATAAAATTCTCTTTTTTCTCGTTAAGAATTTCCTGAGATATTTAAAATTTTGTTATAATATTTATAATATATAAAATATAAATATAATAAAATATCTCGTAACACTATAATAAAGCCCTCTTTCGTTAAGAATTTCTTGAGATATTTAAAATTTTGTTATAATATTTTTAATATAAAATATAAAATATCTCGTGAAGTATTCTATGACTTTTCTATGACTTTACCTTCATACTTTTATTATTATAAAATAATAAAAAAAAGCGAATATATATAATAATATTAATTATTACATTTGCAATTTTACGAAATTGAATGCGTCTATAAAATGCAATTAAATTTTTTAAAATATTTTTTTCTGTTTTTTGTACAGCAATCGATTTCTTTTATTATTCTACGTATAAAAGTATAAAAATATAAAGTCATTGAAAAGTGAATACTTTACGAGATATTTTATTATATTCATATTTTATATATTAAAAATATTATAACAAAATTTTAAATATCTCAGAACATTCTTAACGAGAAAAAAGAGAATTTTATTATAGTGTTTTGAAAACGTCTCAACGAGATCTACAACTCTTATTTCAAGGAAAAAATCAAGTTCAAGTTAAGAAATTAGTCGCCTTTAAAATTTCTTGAAAACGACAACATCTATGACATGACTCATATCGGAATCATGTGTCCCCCTTTAGACCATACAACTTTTGTCCAAAACATTTTTCCATATCTTTTATATTTTTCGAGATAGTTGCTTGCGTCGATTAAGGTTGTATGACCCGTAAGGTCTCTGCCAAAAGTTTAAGAAACATAACATAAAGCTAATTAACATATTTAAGAAGATATTCTTTACTGGAAAGTAATATTTATATTAATATTTTATTAAAATAACAGTTGCCTGTGTTTTTAAGAGCTATAGAGACATTTTTATGCATATTTTCTCGTATGTAAACTTTCACTTTTAATGGTTTTTAGAAAGACTGTACCTGACTTGCAACTGACACAAACAAAAATCTGAAAGTGTGAAAATCTTTAAAAAGTAACAAAACATAGTAATTATTGTTTAAAAATACCAATGAAATTATATTACGTTATTTATTTACGTCATTTATTAATAAATTAAATACAATAGCTCTCATAAAAAAGTATTTTGATCGCGGCAACGTCGGATTTTCTGTAAGTTGGTAGCATTGATCTCACTCGACATCAGCTGCGTGAACGCGAAGTGTGCTCCGAGCACGTGTAAAGCCCCTTGCACAATAGGCGATAGCGATAGCGACAGCGACAAGGTTGCCGACAAAGCTATACCTTTGTCGGCAACCTTATTGCTGTCGCTATCGCTATCGCTATTGCCTATTGTGCAAGGGGCTTAATATACAGACGCATCGTTTGAGGTTAGTTTTCGCTTGCGCTACGAAAATGCCGAAAGTAAAACGTTACATGTGGAAAGGAAACGTTACACGTATAAAATATTAATGTTATTTATTTAATTTGTGAAAGATTTCATATTTATTATATGTGTTGATAATTTATCATTCTAAATGCAGTTATATAATAAACGAAAGGTTTACATATAAATTAATAATCGATGGTTATAACATTATTTATGACATTTTGATATTAATTATATTTTGATACACAGGAGGCTCTATTGAAAAAAGTAACGGACCTCTCTCTCTCTCTCTCTCTCTCTCTCTCTCTCTCTCTCTCTCTCTCTCTCTCTCTCTCTCTCTCTCTCTCTCTCTCTCTCTCTCTCTCTCTCTCTCTCTCTCTCTCTCTCTCTCTCTCTCTCTCTCTCTCTCTCTGTAGTATTTGTTATCCTTTACGGAGAGTGACGGAGAGAGAGGTTCTAATGTGACGTCATAGTGCGCTGTTGCCGGATCTCCGTATTTACGAGTTCAGCGAGACCAAGCGAGACTGTTCTCTGTTTGCTTTTTATTCAATATTTCAGAAAATATCCTCAAAGTCATAATTTTTTTTGTTCTAATTTGTTTGTAAGATGTTTATTAATATTTCTGCAAAGTTTTGAAAGTATGCCATATTTTCTTCGATATTAAATTCTCAAATGAAGTTGAAAAAATAGTGAAACTTGATGAATTCCCATAAAAGCCCATGTTAAATTCAAATTGTTATAACTTTTGAACGGGCCTCGCAAACTTGTTCAAACTTGGCACAATGCTTTATTATTATAATACTCATCACCTGACAAAGTTTGAAGAATTTGGCATTTTTTCTTCTAAGGGGTCATACAACCTTAAAATGACTCACTCTGTATTCTGAGTAGTATACGAGAATTTACGAAAAATGATATACTACTGTGAGATATTACAAGTACGTCCTGAGAATTTACGAAAAATAATATACTACTGTGAGATATTACAAGTACGTCCTGAGAATTTATGAGAAATAATATATTACTAGAGATGTTACAGAAATGTTCAAAGTATATTATATACGGTACATATATTTACAGTACAGTACAGAACATTCAAATGATATCATGTGCTGCATGGGACGTTACACCTGACACGGGTCACCGCGGGTACCCGTATTGTATTTTAAGGGGGTATTCTAGTGTAACATGCGCTTTTTTAAAGCTTTTTTCGGGATTTTTTTACAAGAAACCAATGAAAAGTGTCAATATTAGTTTTTTATGTATATATTTTATTATCTTTAGAGAACAAAAAATATTTTTTTGAGCTGAATTAATGAATATAAATATTATAATAATAAAACCCTATCGAATACATGGCGAAAAAAATGGCTTCCATGATCTCAAGATCTATTTGACCGACCAAGTCCAGCTTTTGCGTACATCCTCAGCAGGTGTGTTGCTATAGCCCGAACTAGAATTAAGTAAAAAAAACTTTTTACAATTTTTACAGCCCTCGAAAGATTTAAAAAACTCGCGAAAATCCATACTCAATTTTTAAAGTGCCGCCATTTTTTAAATTTTCATTCTAGTTCTTGTTATAGCCAAACTTATACTAATTAAGAATCTTTTTGTATTTTTTGTTTCGGACAAGCAGAATGGGCGCAATCATGGAAGCCATTTAGGGCGCTTTTTTTCGCCATGTATTTGATAGGGTTTCATTAATATTTATATTCATTATTTCAGTTTAAAGAAATATTTTTTATATTCTCTAAAGATAATAAAATATATACATAAAAAGTAATATTAACAATTTTCACTGGTTCCTTGTAAAAAAAACCCCGAAAAAAGCTAAAAATGTTTATACACTAGAATACTCCCTTAAATTACTCGCGTGTATGTTTGCGTTCGTGTGTCACGCACTCGAACTTTAGGGTATTTATATTTATAAATACGCGCCAATTCTATGTCTTAGCAAAATATTACTCTGGGCTGCTGAAGGCACTCGGATGATGTTTTTGAACGCTCTGTTTGTTTATTTCGTTATTCCTTTCTCGTTAGCGGTAATCTCCGTTTATCCATCGCAATGTGACTCGTTCGACAGTTTTTTAAATTTGTTTAAAAAATAAGAAACATATTAAATATATTAACCCTCCACCTGTATACGTGGGTCTATGGGATCCGTGCCAAAACATCTGCTCGTAACTTGAGAACCAGCAAGCCTGTTTGTCTGGCTCCCCTCTCTAAAAAAGTAGGTGGGGGGAGGAACTCCAAGGACCCAAAGCTGCTTCGAAAGATAGACATATCTCTGAATGCAGAGCAAGTCAAATTTCGCACGGACGTCTCAGACCCAAGTATACACTCGACATAGTCTTTATCTGTAAATAACAATGTTGCAATTACTTATAATAAATGTTGTTTTTTTGTTAAAACAACGGCCCTTTAAAAGATTTTGACAAATAGTTGCTTTTCTAGTTTATTTATTCCCAAAAAATGGAATTTCGGACGGCGGCTGAAGCTCGGCAGACAAATTTTTTTCAACATATTATATAATTTGTTTTAACATATTATATAATTTTTTTAACATATTCTACATATTATATTACATAAATTTGTAATAAATTATTTAAAATGTCTTATATGCTATATTATATAATTTTATCTTTAATTTTTTATTTATCAATGATTTTCCCTACCTAAAAAGTACCATTTTGATCCTCCTGAATAACTCAACTTTTTTGAAGATATTAGTCTGCACAATATTTTTTCTTGAACACTTACTTCTGAAGTAAAAAACTTTAAAAGGATTTTTTTATACTGCATAGAAAAAAACTACAAATTTTTAAAAATCCATCTCTTTCCTTTATTCTTATTCAAAGTTTATTAAAAATAAAATATTAAGTAAACGATGTTTATCAAAATGACTATAAAACCGTCAATTACAATATAGACAGATATTTTGTAAATTTTTTCAGATTTTTTAAAATTCTTTAAAATAGGAAAAATAACGTCGGATGCGACAGGCCCATGTGTGAATTAGAAAGGTCCCAAAAAAACGTATACAGGTGGAAGGTTAAAAATATATTTTTCAATAAAAAATTTTGTTACTTTTGAAGATACGTTCTTATTATTCCACTAATGTGTGTATTGAATGGCCAATAAACGGAAATTTATATCTATCTACTTGTAATTTAGAAAATTTTTATTTTTTAAAATTTTAAATCTATATTGTTATTATAAAATACAAATGTTTAAATTTTGAGTTTTTCTTTATGAAGCAATGACAAATAACTTTGCTAATTTTGAATAATCTTATTTTCTTTGTTAAATATCTAATAAATGTTATGCCATATAAGATTAGTGTGAAAAATTCGAACTTTCTTACTTATTTATTCATTAATTTTAATATTTATTTATTGATTTATTCATTTATTTACAATTTATTTATTCGTGTTTTTAAAACACGTGTAACCCGACACAAGGATAGTACACGATACACGTTTTTGTACACGTAAATGCCAATTACACGTGCAATTCGTGTAACCGTGTACACGTGTACACGTGAAATAAGGAGCTCTAGTTTCTATAGAATTATAAATCTTTTTCCAGGATTAAAGCATAGGTACAATGAGGAGCAAAAATGAGTTCCTTTTCAGTGTAGATGAGCGCACCATTTCTACCTTCCAGCCAATTGTGTGCCTAGAAATAGTGCGCTTATTTACACCGAAAAGAAACTCACTTTTGCTTGAGAAGCAAACACTGAGAGTGTACATACGCCTCTATTTTTTTTCTTTCTCAACGTAAAGTTGACTCGTCTCTTCTCCGTTTGCGTGTATACTTATTTATAATTCTGAAAAAAGATTTATAATTCTATAAAACCAATAAAAAAAATGGCATGTATGCGAAAATTAGGTTTTGTCGATAACTTTAATATCGCCTTAAGAAGAAAAAAAATATAGACCATGACGAAAATATAGACCGTGACAGACTTGCGTGAAACTGCATTTTTTCTTTTTCTTAATTCCAAAATCAGTCTCTTGGAATCAATCTACATTGTTTTAACTCTTTCTTCTTTAAGTTTCACATTTTTAACAAATGTGATAACAATCTAACACAGAGTGGCGCATAACGAAAGATGTGGATTAAAACGGGTAGATATTTAATTAAAACTTTAAATAATATTTGCTTTGAGATTGGCAGTAGCCTATCGAAATCTCAGTACGCAACTTTTTAAGTAGCAATTCTTATATACAATAATATAACATTTATTTCGTACAATTGTATGCGCAGTTAACAATAAGCATGCTTCGCTTATATGCTGACAAACTCTAAAACCAAAAATGATAGAATGTTCCGTCAATATAGATTAACAATAATAAGAGGTTTTATTTCTATTATATAAAGTTGACACAAATGTTAGGACGTTTCGATCCTTGGTTCGAATCCTTATCAAGCAGTCTACCAAAGCAATTTGGTCTAATTAGGTCATAATTAAAGTCATATTTTAAAATTAACGGAGCACAGTTAAAAGCAATGTAATACCTACTAATAAAAAAGAACCATCACTTTCACATTAAACCCATGAAGATTTTTGCCGAAAAAATCATATGTGTAAGATGTAGAATGTCGATGGTAGTGACTTGAATTGATGCAGTATAAATGCGCAAATTAAAACCATTATGCCGTTGTAAGAAGTAGCGCACGTGTTGCCGAGGCGAGCACGTTTATGTGAAAACTCTAAAACGTTAAAAAACCGCACAATTTTTTATGCAAATATAATTATAACATTGAAATATAATGCTATGTAAAACTAACTATAGAATATCGCCCAAATAATTAATTACGTAAATAGATCGGGCAAATAGAAATTGTATTGCTCTTATTGAAATAAATATCAAGTTTTGCAACTTATATCACGATTATTCGTGCATTGACAGAATTTACCTTTTTGCGAACGAGTAACTAACTCAATTTACTCCGATATTTATAATTAAAAAAAAATAAAAAAACTGAAGACAATCGCCAGGATTATTTTTCAGAATACTCGTACATTTTGGATTGCATTGTGATGTTTTAGATTATAAATAAGGTGCCGAATAAAGTTCAAAAAGGAACCTTCATCTTTCACATGCCATGTACAAAGTTGAAAGACATCTAGATTCCTGTTTAGTTTCACGTCGGTCGAAGGAAAAATAAACTATGTGCGCAGCAAGTTAGCAAATAAAACTTTATTAACTCATATATAGATGCTAATAATTACATACAAACTTATAAATTATAATTTACATAGGGCGCGTTAAATAAATAGAATGTACAAAGTCTCACACTCATAAATTATATAAATTAAGCAAGAATGTGCGTGCGTGCGTACATGTAAACAAATATTGGCTTTTAAGCATATAAAAAAAATTCTCTTGAATTTTCTACACTTCGCTATCTCATTCGTTTCTCTTTGTAAATTAAACTAATCCATATTTACACATTGCGATATTACAAATATTCACAATATAAAAATCCTTTAGTGCTTCTCAGTATCTTTCTTTATACATCATCAATATTATTATTATTTAAATTATAATCATTATTTTACACGACCTATTATGTATAATATCTTTAATATTATTAATGTATGTAAGGACAAGTTTAATGAACTGTATAAGTAATTTAGTCGTTTGTCGACGCACAGAGAGGAATGTGTATAATGAAAATAATTCCTTCAAAGAGAATCAAACAACTTTAATGTACAAATTTTAACATGTGCGTATCTCACCAATCAGTTAATGCATCGTGACGAGTTAACGAGGATCGGCTTCTAGATTCCATTCTATACATTTTTAGAATTAGAAAAATAATGAACACAACATATTAGTGTTATCACAAAACTATGTAATATCAGGATGAAAATCTTTTATTATAAAATGTTTATATAGAAACATTGACGAATTATACGTTCGATTTCATACTATTTATATTTTTCTCATTTAAAACACAAATTTATATCAAAGTCCAGTCTTACTTTCAATTCACAGGGTCTGAAATCTGAGATTTGGATCGAGATAATCGAGATAATCGAGGTAAAACCCAGAAATATTTATCTGCCTATGTCCTGACAAGAGGTAGCGTTTACGTATACCGTGTAATAATAGTCTCTCTCTCTCTCTCTCTCTCTCTCTCTCTCTCTCTCTCTCTCTCTCTCTCTCTCTCTCTCTCTCTCTCTCCCTCCTCTCTCTCTCTCTCTCCCTCCCTCTCTCTCTCCCTCTCCCTCTCTCTCTCCCCCCTCTCTCTCTCCCCTCTCTCTCTCCCCTCCCCTCCCCGCCCCCTCTCTCTATATCTATTTCTCTCTGAGAGCATTATCGCTATATCATCACATGTCTAATTAATCTACCAAACTCTAAAATGGACTTTTCAATATTGCAAATAACAAAATTAAATCGATAGTCATTGACGCAAGACATTATAATAACACATTATTTGAAGCATCTTTTGGATTATTTAAAATATTTTAGATATATTGAGCACACTTATAATTAGTACGATTAATTAAAGCTCCGGTGGTACTTGTTACAAGGGAAACGTTTTGTTTACGGTGCAACAATGCGCAAATAATATAAATGCAGGCAACACGTACTTTCATAAATTTCCCTCACAGTTCCGTTGTTTAAAATGCGTTAGTCTGCCGAGTATCATTTTGCTCTTTACGGCTAAAAACTTTTCTCGAAGTTTCTTAAAAAATTAAATTTTCATTGCATAACTATGAGAGAATAGCCTTCCAAGATATCACAACCAAAAGAATATTATTGCACACAACAATATCTTTCCTGTGCAATACTGTTATTATACGCATAATAATTAAATATTAAGGAAAATTATAAGGCAAGCACAGTTCGTAGGTTCAGACTCGCAATCACGATCATTGCGTGAATTATACTCACCCGGTATGCTCGGCTGATTGACCAAGCATCGCTGTGTTATGGATTATCTAAAGAAAGCGTCAATTTGTATTATTAGTCATTTATGCGGCGTATTATACAGGTAAGGAAAGTATTAAAAGCCTAAAAGAGGTAATCTCGAGATTGTACGATTAGTTTCCAAATACACACCAACATTAGATTCAAACGAAGAAAATTTCTGTTCAGATATCCATCATATTCCATATTTTGCCAATAAAAAATTTCTTACGCTTGATTGCATTTGATAGCAATGAGAAAATGATAGATAGGATTGTAGGACCGTACCACGTATATTTTAGCAACAATTAAAAAATTTTAATTGTTTTTATATAATTAAATTCTATATATATATAATTAAAAATAATGCTATATTTTATTATATTCTACATTTAGAAATAAACATTCAAACTTTGCAAATATTAAAATCCGGTGATTTCAGCGATGTCATATACATTACATATACTCGTATGTATACACATTTGTGTTCTCTTCTCCTCTCTCTATCTCTCTCTCTCTCTCTCCTCGCTCTCTCTCTCTCGCTCTCTCTCTCTCTCTCTCTCTTTCTCTTTCTCTCTCTCCCTCCCTTCATTTCCCATACATATTACAATTTAATGTAAATAAATACATTTGCAATGCGATAATTATTCATTATAAACATGTGTTGAAACTGATAAAGAAGATACGATAGCAATTTAAAAAAAGGGATCCTGGAGTGACGGCCGAAAGCGCCCTCATTTAAGCGGAATTAAAAATGTCGATAATTTTGACATTTCTAATAATCCCGTTTCTTATGTTATCGGCCTACATCTGTCCTTGTCAGATTGCAACGTCATGTATTGTGTGTGTATAAAATCTGTTGAAGTGAAAATCTTTCTTATTAGGCTTTTAATCTTAGCTTCAATGATGCAACGCTATTCTTTTGATCTAGTTCGAGTTGCGAGAAACTTTCGATTTGTATACACGTAAGCGTCGTAAGCTATATAATTTATATATTAAGCTAACATTTCCTTGCAGTTGTTAGGTACAAAAGGTGCAATACCAAGTAATTAGTATTAAATACAATTTTCTTAAGTTTTTAGTCTTAAATTTACCATCTCGCACATGATTTTTGTACGTAACTTTAAACGTAACTATAAATGAGTTTTCCATTCTGTAAAGCCAATTCGAAGAAAATAGGGCGAACTGTAAATATCGTTAATTGCCGTCACTCCAGGATCTCCTTAAAAAAGGTTTTTCAGCTACTTGAATTACTTCTCTACGTTGTTGTACTCCACATTTGCCATGGAGCAGGGCGGTCGCGCCGCGGCGGTATCTACCGAATGCGCTACGCGAAACGGATGCCACATACGGTATCCCGTTGAGACTGAAAAGCGATATATCATTTTCTTCTGTACACTCACCAGCAGGAATGCCTGGACATTTTGATATGTATATGACATATATGTATATCTATGTATATGTATATGTATTATGCCCAGGCATTCCTGCCGATAGAATGTACAGCAGCAAACGGTTTTACGCCTTGCATCTGTCGCCTCGTAATCGCACGATGTTCGACTTGACGCACCTACCTAGCACCGTTCCTTCCGTTGTTTTCGTTGTTGCCTGACGTATCGTCGTCCAAGCTCGCTCTAGGAGGTAGGCTGTATCTGTTGCTCCTCACGTCTCGACTCTCTGCGAACACGAAAACGATGACAGATGAGAATCACACGCACTAAATTTGGGGAAAACGTAAAGACAAAAGCTTTCACAAACAAATCTGTTTGTATAATAGCTAGGTATCTCCCAATGGAAGACGCTAATATGTGAACATTCAACGTTCCTCAATTTCGTTAGAGATCCTTATTTCATTAACTTTATAAACAAACAATTAAGAAACAAATAAAAAAGGGGTTGAGAGTGCAACGCGGTTATTGTTAGTGTGTAAGTTATTCGTATAACAATTTTTAATTATTAATCAAAATCAAATAATTAGGACTCTCGATACTGAACAATAAATGTGGCCATATGAGAGTCAACGCGGTTATTTGTGCATGATAAATCATTATTAACATCATCAGCGGTATAACAAATGCAATTTAATATTCTCACGATCTCCGTTACGCTATGGATGAATACTTCGGGACTGGAAAGTCCAATCTGCTCGTAACGTGTTGACGTATGGTTGGAATGTGATGTCATTGTTTGTGTAATGTAGGGGAGACCGGGGCAAACTCGACACGATTTTTTCAAAGGCAATTTTCAACAATTAATTAAAATTTTCAAGCAAATTCTATGGTACACATTTAAAGAGTGTTCCTTCAGGTACAAAATTGCTTAAGGAAGTTTTGCTGTATGTCGCTTAGTTTTGCCCCCAGGAAAGGCAAAGTAATGCGAAGACAAATTTTCAAATTGAAAAATGCCGGGGCAAACTCGACACTTTGCCTGATCGACACAATTTGATCTGAAACTTATTTTTTATGTCTGAAACTGAAAATACATTAATTATTGTGTATTTAGAAAGTACAAAAATTCGGAATTAAGTAAAACAATCATTAGAAATAATGAAAACAAAACTTGTTGAACTTTCAATTATTTTCATCTAAACTCATGTCTGAAAAAACAATTTATGCAAGTAATTTATGATCGGACGTGCACATGCACACATTTGTCATGAGCTATATGGCTCCATGACAAGCATTGTTTGTTATTGGGAGCCAATAAAACGGCGTGGTGTCTTTGCCTCGAACCTCGTTTTTCACTTTTGTCACTCCACAAAACATGAAAATTTTGAAAATATGCAAAACTATTATCGGATTCGTATAGAACATCAAATTTCTTATCAAAATCACTTACATATAGGTTCGCAAGAGTAAACCTCGATGAAAGAGTAGAAACCCTTATGAAAAAGTACACTCAACTTCGATGGTTAACACTCAAAGTTAAGTGTTAACACTAAACTTACACGAGTTGACACTCAAATTTGTAAGTTTAGTGTATGTATGTATGTATGAAAATACTTTATTTGCCCCGAAGGGGCCTTAAAGGGCGTTTTTGAGGAACGTCCCCAAACCTTTACATCCTCCTACTCTTCTTCCTTTTCTTACAACCATTGGCGTTTTCAGGAACGTACCCAAACCTTTACAATTGCTCGCGCTTCCTATCCCTACCTGACCTCTCTCTCTCGCTCTCCCGCTCTCTCGCTCGTTCTCCTACGCCTCAATACGCTTCTCGCTTATTCGCTCTTATATCTAATATCTTATATCTAACTTATATCTAACTTATTTCTAAAGCTGGACTTCCGTTTCCTTTGCTTCCTTCCTTTCATATTTTTCTCTCATACGTTTCACTCACACAGCTCTCTCATCCACCACTTCCCTTCTCCTCCCTCTCTCTTGTCGCATTTCTTCTATCGCTTTCATCCATTCCTCTCCCTCTCCCCCTCTCCCAGTAAACTTCCCACCACATCCTGCCACCCCTCTCCATCCCACTTCTCCCATCTCGTACATTCCTCCTATATGTGTTCCCACGTTTCCTCCTCTCTCTCACATATCCTACTCCTTCTATTCTCCTCCTTTTCTCAATGCAGTCCTTCCCTAATTTCATTACCGAGTCTGAACCTCGCGACCCTACTCCACCTTGCCTCCTCCCAGTTTTTCTCTTAAGTATCCTGGAATCCCGTCCTTCCTTATAAATTTATACCACCGGTTGTATTTCGAGTCTACGATCCTTTCCATCCTTTCTTGTTTTTGCTTCGCCTTCTCTCTGCTCTCCAGATTTTCAACTTCTAGCTCTTCCTCCTCTTCAACTCTCACCCCCAGCTCTTCCAGGTAACTCTTTCTTTCTTGCTCCCACCTTCCTATTATCTTCCCCTTCTTCCATTTCTCTTTCATTTCTTCTAGGCATTTCCTCGCTATTCCCCCTCCGTTACCCTCCTCTAGCTTCTTTTCGAACTTCCATGCTCTCTTGCTTGCTCTGCCTCTCATCTTCTCCCTCTCCACTTCATCTCTCACCATATATCCGGGTGTCCTCCAGTTTAGCCCAAATATCCATCTGATATATCTCTCATGTATACTTTCTACCTCCATCCTTTCCTTCCACCCCCACACTTCTGCCCCGTATCCCATCACTGTCCATATCAGAGTATCATACAACCAGATCCTTCTTCTCCGATCCTTTTTCCACATTCTTTTCCCTATTCCCCACACTTCCCTCATTACTCTCGCCGCCTTCCTTCTCTCTCTGATATGCGCCTCTTGTCCCCCATTTTCCTTCAGCGTATATCCAAGATATTTAATTCCTTAACTTCCTCTAATTTCTTTCCTTTCCATCTCCAGTCATACTTCCTCTTCCTTCCTCCTCCCTTTCTGAATCTCATTATTTTTGATTTCTCTATGCTCAATATTAATCCCTTCTTGTCCAGGTATCCCTCTAGCCTGCTTATCATCGATCTCATGTCCTGTTCCTCTTCTGTCATCAGTGCTATATCATCCGCATACATTAACGTATAAATCTTTCCCCTCTCAGCTTCACACCTCCCCATCCTCCTTTCTTCATATAATCTTCCAAGTCCGCGATCAATAGGTTAAAGAGTATCGGGCTTAATGGGCACCCTTGTCTCACGCCCTTCGCCATCCAGAATGCACCTCCACACTCTCTTCCTATTCTTACCCTACTCTTCGTTTCTCTCAATACCTCCTTAACCCTGTCTATTAAACCCTGCCTCACTCCTCTCTCTATCATCGCCCTAATTAATACTTCCTTGTCCACTGAGTCGAAGGCCGCCTTCAAATCTATGAAAAATACTGTCATCTTTCCTTTTTCCTTACCCCTTGTAAGTTTAGTGTTTGCCATCAAAGTTAAGTGTCAACTCTTAAATTCAGGTGTAGATTGAGTGTTGACCATTAAAGTTTAGGTAAGTTGTGGGTTTAATCCTCAATGATGAGTGTATATTGGGAGTTTATTCTCAATGATAAGTGTAGGTTGGGGATTAAGCTTAATGTTTAGTGTAGGTTGGAGATTGATCCTCATCGTTTGATGTTGGTTTGGTGTTAACAGGGTGTTAACCTTTAATGTTCTATGTCGATTTAATCAGTGTCGCCATGATCTCTTTATCGTTGGGTGTCATTTAAATGTTATTGTGTTAATCTTCCCGAGAAAAATAATTTTGACTAATCATATATAATTGTATATGATTATGTATAGAATCATAAATGAATATATATATGGGTATATTTATGATCATGTATATTTACATCTTGCTCTTTGTATGATTATATATGGATCTATATATGATTAGATCTGATCCATTCCTAGGCTGATATGACTAATATATGACTCATACCTGACTGTATATGAATTCATATATGACTATATTTAAATCTATGTATGATTCTATCTAATCATGACTGGCTAATATGAACTCGCACCTGACTATATGTAAATTTATATATAACTAGATATATATCCATATATAATTGTGCGTATTTAGATCTGACCATTTCTATGCTGATGTGACTAATATATTCTAATTCGTATAAGTAGGTACAGATTCATATATGATTAGACCTAATCAAGCCTGACTCATACCTGACTGTATATGAATTCATGTATGACTATATATATCGAGATCTTAAAATCTCGAGATACACTGCGTTTGCCTCGCGTATATAGAGTCACGAGGTCTCGCTTCGCGCGTACTTGGCGCGAGACACTACCGTGTCTCTTGATATATATATATATATATATATATATATATATATATATATATATATATATATATATACATGCCTCATTGTTTATTGAAGCTTTTCCAAATATATTTTTATTATACATTTTATTGTATTTTCAAATAAACGTAATAATTGAATATATTCTCACAAATATTTATGATAATAATAATAAGCATGTTAAATAATTATATTTACATTATAAATATATTCCATCATACTATACATAATTATATACACAATCATATATACTTATGTATGATCAAACATAATTATATATGATTATATCTACTCGTTACAATGCGTGACACATATATGAATAGATGTGATAATATTCTAATGGTCATATATGATTATATGAATAGATATGACCGTCTATATGACTTTGCATGAGCATGCATGGTCAGACCTGGCCAATTTTCGGATCCGATCATATAAACAATAATATATGATCATATATAATTAGTCAAAATTATTTTTTCTCGGGTCGTTAAGTGTCAATTGACGGCCCTTATTATTATTATTAATCGAGTATTGATAATATAGTACTATAATTTACTCCGTCAACATATATGCACATACACATACATAAAGAATAGATTTTTTTTTAGATTTATGTTTCTTTAAATTTGATTCTTAATTATTTTTCAATTCATTAAATAAATTCTTTATTTTGTCAGGTAGCGTCTTTAGGCGTTCTCATGCATGCTGTTAACGTTATTATATTAATATTATATTATGTTAAATATACAAATTTTATATTAATAATTTGTGACGTGATAATTTGTCGCGTCCACTTTCCGGACGGGCTCGGCCGAGGGGAATTCGGGGATGCTCCCTCGCGCGGAGCGGGGAAGGGGTCCTAACGTTAGATTAATTCTAGTATTTAAGTTCGTAGGAAAGATTGCCAGGGATGACCGGAGCACATTTGTAACGGCTATGAGCCGCAACGAGGGAAATTAAGAGGACTAGGAGACGGCTGGGAAACGTGGCTGTAGGTCGGGCCACGTCCGTGCCTCCCCGTTCGCCACGGCGGGCGCCCATGGAGATTCGACCCCGCGCTCGGCACCATCGGCCAGTGACAACCGCAGACGCCCGGGGGACGCCCTGAGATAGTGCCCGAGGGGCCAGGGTGGACGGAACGGCACGAGGAAGGGCCCGTCCTCATGAACGTCGCCCCCAAGGGTTGCCGGCGACGTGGCCATGGCCCGGCCAGCCAGGCACACGTTGCGCCGAGCTACGAGTCGCGGCCCGGACAGCCAGACTCGTTTGAAAAGGCCGCGCCGAGGTGGAGGCGCGAGCAACAGCGTCGCAGTAGAGTCCCTCTAATAAGAGGGACTCTACGTCGCAGCAGTGGAGGCGCCGCGGAGGAACACTAGCGCGAACAGCCAGGGACGGCGCTCGGATTGGCGAGCGCGCGCGGAACGCACCGAGTGCGCAGGCGCGGGGAGCCGGCGCGAGCCCGACACGCCATCGTCCCGGCACTGTCGTGCCAGCCGTTATAGTCCGGGAGCCAGCGACCGTTTAGAGTTAGTCATTTCACAAAAGCTGAAAATTTTTCCTAAGCTCTATTTGGTATCACTAGTAAGTGAATGGACCTCCAGCTTGCGCAGTTCCGGGGGGGTGTAGCTGCGGCAGCCTCCCACACAGGTAAAATAATAATAAAAAAAAACTAATACCGCAAAAGCTGAAACTTTGTTAACATGTTGATTATGTTATAAAGAAATGAAAAAACGTATCCAGCTGAATGTAGAGTGGGGGATTATGCCCCAGCTTTTCACGTAAAGAAGTGAAAAATAACGCGCTGAGTAAACTAATACCGCAAAAGCTGAAATTTTGTAAACTAATAGTTAAGTTAATAACTTAAACGAAAAAAACATCCAGCTTTATATTTAGTGGGGGAAAAGTGCCCAGCTGATGCAGTGAATGACGCTGTGCATCGGTATGCGCTCGGGCGCGTTGTATCTTTGACTGCATCAGCTGGACACTTTTCTCTCACTAAATATAAAGCTGGATATTTTTTTCGTTTAACTTATTCAGTTAACTATTGTATTACCAAATTTCAGCTCTTGCGGTATCAGATATTTATACTTTTCTCATTAAACACAGAGCGTCCATGCAGACGTTATTATACTATCTCACAAGTTTTTGAATTTAAAGAGTTTTAGTAAATATTTACACATTTAAATATTTATACATAACATAAACAGTAAATGTGGACATTAAAATGCGAAAAGTAAATATTTACACATATAAGTGCAAATAGTAAATATTTAGATAGCGACTTTGTATAATACTGAGCCAAGATTTATGGATGGATGTATGGATTCAAAAAAATCAACAAAGTCAACGAAGCACGAGTTACAACATTTTTGAAGACATACAATATTGTACGAAACGATGACATATTCCGTTTACCGAAGAATAATATCGACGGATCAGCTCTGCCTCCCTGCAAAATTGAGCTGCACCAACATTTGCTGCGGACAACATATATAGCAAATATTTAGGTACACGCTCATCTTCAGGTTCCAACGGCATTACATCCGACTGATTTTGGCTGGGAAGAGAAGGAGGGGAAATATCTTTTCAAATGGTTCGAGGGTGAGCAGCTACCCTCTTCCCTTGGAGATATAACTATCGATGATGACTAAAACAGTAGTGCAGGTTAGAATAATACTGATATATTTCTCTCATTTCATTATTTTTTAAATTATTTCAATGAAAATTTTTGATTATTTTCTTTTTAATTTTATCTATATAATTTTAATTTTAAAATAAAACTGAATAATATTTATAACAATTTCGTATAGCATGTAAACTTTTTTTATAGTTAATAATCTGATTTGCGTTAAAATTTTGTTCTCGCGTGTTCTTATATAATTATCATCTATGTCTTTTAATATATTATTATTATATATGTTTACAGATGATGAAGATATTTCACAGATCGACATCAATTGCAGCGATAACGAAAGCAATAATGAGTTCGATGGCGATGAATCCGAAGAAGGCGAAATCTAAAAAATTTGTTGATACATTATTATATTACTTTACGCGTATTAATACTATGTATGTTTATTTTTATTTTTAGTATATTTTTTTAAATAAATACTAAAAAAAATTTAATAATTAATAGTAAACATTTTTTATTATCTTCCTTTAGAGCAGAAAAGTTATACGTATATATCATCCAATAACTGCATGGACGTGCTGTGTTTAATGAGAAAAGTATAGATATCTGATACCGCAAGAGCTGAAATTTGGTAATACAATAGTTAAAAAAAAATATCCAGCTTTATATTTAGTGAGGGAAAAGTGTCCAGCTGATGCAGTCAAAGATGCAACGCGCCAGCGCGCATATCGATGCGCAGCATCTTTCACTGCATCAGCTGGGCACTTTTCCCCCACTAAATATAAAGCTGGATGTTTTTTTCGTTTAAGTTATTATCTTAACTATTAGTTTACCAAATTTCAGCTTTTGCGGTATCAGTTTACTCAGCGCATATTTTTCACTTCTTTACGTGAAAAGCTGGGGCATAATCCCCCACTCTAAATTCGGCTGGATACGTTTTTTCATTTAATTGTAACATAATCAACAAGTTAACAAAGTTTCAGCTTTTGCGGTATTAGTTTTTTTTTTTTATTATTATTTTACGTGTGTGGGAGGCTGCCGCAGCTACACCCCCCGGAAGTGCGCCAGCTGGAGGTCCATTCACTTACTAGTGATACCAAATAAAGCTTAGGAAAAATTTTCAGCTTTTGTGGTTTTGGTCATTAAAAAAGGTCGCTGGCTCCCGGACTATTACACGAGACGCATCTCCAGCCTCGAAGCGGACAACCCGGACGTCGAGAGAGCATCGACCTATTATAAGGTTACCACCCTGGCGTCTTCGCGGTAAATCGGACGTTCTGCTCGAGGCGCCGGCCCCGGATGTGTGTGAAGTTACCGGTCGTGTGTCGGTACTGTTTTTAGAGTTCATAGTGAGAGGATCGTATCGGAATCCTCGCCGGGGCCTCGCCGGCAGCAGAACTTCAAGTAGGTAGAGACCGAAGGGGACCCTCCCCGGGAATTCCGCCGCGGCCGACAGTCATACGCGTTCGTTTCGTTAGTGTGTCGTTTCGTGTGTTGTACGCGATCGGGCGGCACGTGACGACGGGAGTCGCACCGGGAAGATTGCGGTAATAATCGTGTTAAGCGGGTGTCGAGTGGTCATGTAATTTGAAGGGCACTCGGCCCTGTTTTTGTGACGCTACGCATTCGGGCTGCGGAGACCGTTAAGGCCCGGTCTACAATGAGTGTTGTAAGTCGTAAGTCGTAAGAATTGACCAATCACAGTTCATTATTCTTCGATCGCAAGCAGAATAATGGATTGTGATTGGTCAATTCTTACGACTCATGACTTACAACACCCATTGTAGACCGGCCCTAATTGGCATTGGCAGCGATCGTCGGGATCGGCGGGGCGCCGCGGAATCGCCGGACTTCGTGCGAGACGGGATTCGCGTGGACGACCGCGAGATCGTCCGCGATACGTGCCTAATTTCGTGTTTCGTGTTGCGTACGGGATCGTAAGCGCCCGAGAGCCACCAGCGAAAGTCACATAGGTTTTGTGTACGTGGCATACGGCCGCGGTGTACGGGTCGTGTTATAGCGTACTTGATTGTGTCGCGTTGTATAGTATTCGTCCATGCGGAATCGTCGAGTCGAACTCGCGATAAGAATTCGTTAATTGCGTCGGTACCTTTGAGGTGCGTTCTATCGCGGTACTCTTCTTTGAGTTATGTTATTGCGGGTGATTTGCGTTAGCTTCTAATCGCGTTAAAATCTGGCGCTTTCTAAGCAGTCGCGTTCGTTGAATATTCGCGTTAATATCGTGCTAAGCAGTCGCGTTCGTCAGGTATTTGTGTTTGTCGTCCGGCAACACATTCGCGTTCGTCGTCTTACGGTAGCCTTCAAGTATTCGCGTCCGTTACCTCGTCTTAGTTATTAAGTATCGCGTCACCGTAAACATTCTTTCGCACATCTCGGCTATCTCGATTTACACCTCTATCTCTAATATATTCTATTTGTTTTCTTTCCTTTCAAATACATTATTTCTATTTTATGTCTGTGTGTGCTCTAATTGCGTATCGCCCCGCTCCAAATTCCCGCCAGCCAAAGCCCAGCCCTGAGTTTGCGGGCAAATTCGCGGATAAATTAACAGTAGTATTGTGTTCGGTAGCGTGCATAGTCGCGCCTGGCGCCCAGATTAAGTGAGAGTTGGTACATCGGTAAGTTAATCCACGATAGCCCACCTCCGGATAGCGAGACCAGAGGAAAAAGCGTCGCAAGGAATTTTGCATAATTATTGTACATTAATTGTAATTGCATTATTGAAGTAAATTGAAGTGAAACTTCTTTAGGCACGGTAGTGAGTTCGATTCGCGACACGAAATCACGAATTTCGCGACACGAAAATTTCGATACACGAAAATTTCGTGACACGAAAAGTGTAACGAAAATTCGACCAATAGGTGTACGGCGTTGGCGAGACGGTCCTTCTTCTGGCACGGTAGTAAGTTCGATTATGCGACACGGAAAAGCGACACGAATTTCGCGACACGAAAAGTGTAACGAAAATTCGACCAATAGGCGTACGGCGTTGGCGAGACGGTCCTTCTTCTGGCACGGTAGTAAGTTCGATTATGCGACACGGAAAAGCGACACGAATTTCGCGACACGAAAAGTGTAACGAAAATTTGACCAATAAGCGTACGGCGTTGGCGAGACGGTCCTTCTTCTGGCACGGTAGTAAGTTCGATTATGCGACACGGAAAAGCGACACGAATTTCGCGACACGAAAAGTGTAACGAACATTTGACCAATAGGCGTACGGCGTTGGCAAGACGGCTCCTTCTTTTGGTACGGTAGTAAGTTTTGGTACGGTAGTAAGTTTGATTATGCGACAGGGAAAAGCGACACGAATTTCGCGACACGAAAAGTGTAACGAAAATTCGACCAATAGGCGTACGGCGTTGGCGAGACGGCTCCTTCTTCTGGCACGGTAGTAAGTTCGATTATGCGACACGGAAAAGCGACACGAATTTCGCGACACGAAAAGTGTAACGAAAATTTGACCAATAGGCGTACAGCGTTGGCAAGACGGCTCCTTCTTTTGGTACGGTAGTAAGTTTTGGTACGGTAGTAAGTTCGATTATGCGACACGGAAAAGCGACACGAATTTCGCGACACGAAAAGTGTAACGAAAATTAGACCAATAGGCGTACGGCGTTGGCGAGACGGCTCCTTCTTCTGGCACGGTAGTAAGTTCGATTATGCGACACGGAAAAGCGACACGAATTTCGCGACACGAAAAGTGTAACGAAAATTAGACCAATAGGCGTACGGCGTTGGCGAGACGGCTCCTTCTTCTGGCACGGTAGTAAGTTCGATTATGCGACACGGAAAAGCGGCACGAATTTCGCGACACGAAAAAGTGTAACGAAAATTAGACCAATAGGCGTACGGCGTTGGCGAGACGGCTCCTTCTTCTGGCACGGTAGTAAGTTCGATTATGCGACACGGAAAAGCGACACAAATTTTGCGACACGAAAAGTGTAACGAAAATTTGACCAATAGGCGTACGGCGTTGGCGAGACGTCTCCTTCTTCTGGCACGGTAGTAAGTTCGATTATGCGACACGGAAAAGCGACACGAATTTCGCGACACGAAAAGTGTAACGAAAATTCGATCAGGCGTACGGCATTGGCGAGACGGATATAGTGAGAACTGCATGTAACACTACATTTTCGAGTTGCGGGCGGCTTGAAGTTTTTAATTCCGTTGTATTGTTTTTTGTATTAATTTCAGAAAAGTTATGGCAAAGCCTTGCCTTCAGAAGTTTCACTTCTAACGCGCGTGGCGACCATAAGGGAATTTTCGACAAATCAGAAAAATTTCTTTTCACCATCAAAAGCGCTTATGTCGCGCTAAAAATTACACGATAACTCAGAATGCCACCAAATTCCGTTGATAATACTGGCACATAAAGACGCATTTACAGTAGGAAAGGCAAGTTTCTACGATAGATTTAAATTGGCAAAAAGCCTAGTGTCAAGTTTGCCCCGGTGTCGAGTTTGCCCCGGTCTCCCCTATAATGTATATTAGTTAGAAGTCTAATTATTAAAGTTTCGAGACAACTCACCAAGTGATCAGCCCTTATGGAAAAATACACTCAACTTTTGGTGTTAACCGTTAAAAAAACACCAAAGAAAAACCCTTAAAGTTGGGTGTGATTTCGGACCTCCAATTGAAGGTTAACCATCATTTGAAGGTTAACCTTCAATTGGTGATCCAAAAATCACACCCAACTTTAACGGTTTTTCTTTGGTGTTTTTTTAACGGTTAAACACCAACAGTTGAGTGTATTTTTCCGTAAAGGTACAGCGCGGTCACCCATCCGAGTCAGTACCGCACCTAAAATCGCTTGACATCGATAATCGAACGGACTATATAGTGGCGATTCTTTGATTCTGACGCTTCCTTGTTGCTTATACTCCTATAAAACATATTTTTATAGCGTTCAAAAATTGTGTATTGATAATAACTGGTAAATATTAAAAATAATAATGCAATTACAATTAATGTACAATAATTATTAATATAAAATTCGTATATTTAACATAATATAATATTAATATAATAACGTTAACAGCATGCATGAGAACGCCTAAAGACGCTACCTGACAAAATAAAGAATTTATTTAATGAATTAAAAAATAATTAAGAATCAAATTTAAAGAAACATAAATCTAAAAAAAAATCTATTTTTTATGCATGTGTGTGCATATATGTTCACGGAGTAAATTATAGTACTATATTATCAATACTCGATTAATAATAATAATAAGGGCCGTCAATTGATACTTAACGAAGATTAACATAATAACATTTAAACGACACCCAACGATAAAGGGATCATGGCGACACTGATTAAATCGACATAGAACATTAAAGGTTAACACCCTGTTAACACCAAACCAACATCCAACGATGAGGATCAATCTCCAACCTACACTAAACATTAAGCTTAATCCCCAACCTACACTTATCATTGAGAATAAACTCCCAATATACACTCATCATTGAGGATTAAACCCACAACTTACCTAAACTTTAATGGTCAACACTCAATCTACACCTAAATTTAAGAATTGACACTTAACTTTGATGGCAAACACTAAACTTACGCCCAAAATTGAGTGTCAACTCGCGTAAGTTTAGTGTTAACACTTAACTTTGGGTGTTAACCATCGAAGTTGAGTGTACTTTTTCATAAGGGAGGAGAACGCAAGAATGAGAATTGATATCGTGGTCATTTTTGAATCCGTTGTTCAGCAATTGCGATTAAGACAAATTTTAGACAAAGAAAAATTCCTTTCGAATCGTCTAGTCTCTGAGATGTCACATATAAAATTACAAAAAATAGCCTCAACTTACAAACGGATACCGAATTTTTATACCATGCATATGTTTCAATTTTGAATAAATGGTAAGCCATACCCATTCCCACTATATGTTTTTAGTTATTTGTAATTTTATAATTTATTTTCAGTTTCTTTTTACACTTAGATATATTTTACGTAATTTAACTTATTTATTTATTAATTGTCCTTTTTCACTGTTATTTAACACAATGACTCATCTCGCTGTATGCTATTTATATTTAACGTGTGACTTCAAACATTATATGGCAGTCTCCTCGCACATCATTAAACATGACAGTTCTCTGATTTTATATGTCATCTTAATCGCATTGCTGAACAACGGATTTGAAAATGACCACGATATCAATTCTCATATTTGCGTTCTCCTGATCACTTGGTGGAGTTGTCTCGGAACTTTAATAATTAGACTCGTAACTAATATACATTATACATTACACAGACAGTAACATCACATTCCAACCATATATACGTCAAACGTTACGAGCAGATAGGCTTTCCGACTTTCTAATCCCGAAGCACTCATCCATAGCATAACGGAGATCGTGAGAATATTAAATTGTATTTGTTATGCTGCTGATGATGGCTTAATGTGGAGCTGAAACGTTCGGGCGAAGATGTAAGAAGAATTAATAAATAAATTTCATTTATTATGCACAAATAACTGCGTTGTCTCTCATGGCCAGATTTAATCTTTATTGTTTTAATTTTAATAAGATAATACATAATTATACATATATAATACATCGAACGTTATTCCGGCTCTTACTTTGAGTCATCTTCAGCGATGCGGTAACAAATAAAATAAAATAATCTCATGTTCTCTGACGAGCCAGATGAGTACTTCCAGATTGATTGATCTAAAAGCAGTGTATTTCATACGAGGAGATCCGAGTGAAACTTTGGCTAATGATCATAGTCCAAATAATCCAGAGAACATGAAAATAAAAAATAAAGCCGTGGTAAAACATTGAATGATAAGTCATATCTCAAGTGGAGGTAAGCGATAGAATTGAGTTAATAATACAGTCATGATATAAAATGAAAACTAAATCATCTGGCTAACAAACAATGACTAAAGTCGAGAAGTAATAAATAATAATTAAACCTATTTTTTACTATGATTTAGCATCTATAGTTTAGCGACTACTTGCCAAGTTGATAAAATCAAGTATTTCGAAAATTTCGAAAAATTGTTTAGAAAGTATTTTAGAGAAACATATTTTTATCATCTTTCTAATGTATGCAAATTATAAAAATTTGTTTTCGTACGCTCGCTTAGTTTTCCATCCTCTTTATATCGTATTAGACTACAGACACAAACTCCGGGGTTCTCTTCAATCAATCTTTAAGTACCTCTACACTTGACGATATCCGTTAAATATACCAGTTATCGTTTCGTCGTATTGGTGCCACTCATTGTTTTGCGATCGCATTTTTTTCCATCTTTAATGCTCCGTTTTCTAGCGTATAAAAAAAGCTCATCAATTTCTTATCAACGCATTATCAACAAAATTAGAGTAGATTGTACATAATTAGCATAAATGTGACTCAAACAGTGGCTCGGCCGTCTAAGGACGGAGCTTGATCGATCGTAGGTATAACCGAGGCATGAATCGTCCTTAGCACGGCATTGACCGCAATTTTGACCCTCCCAGAGCGTACATTGCCGATTTAGGACGCGAGAAACTCGATGCGAGTGACTCGCCTCGTAGGGCGATGCGACCTTCAGAACCAGATCGACAATGTCTGACCTTGCCATCCGTATAGATAGACACCTTGAAATTCAGCGAGAAAGATTGTATCGTGGGAGGAAAAATTGAAGATGGTCATTTCGGAGAGAGCACGAGTAACAGAAAGCAAAAAATTTTCAGAGGAGAGAAGAATATCGATCACCTTTTTTACATTTGTCTTTCAATCATCGTTATCGTACTCGGCATTCCAAAATAATCTCGTTTCCGTGTGGAATTTACGGAATTAATCATATATGGCGCTTATCGTGTCGTTGATAACAAAACCGCGCAAAAAGAACGATCGATACACAGATTTTGCAGAAATAGTCGAATCTTGACGTGAGACTTATCATTCACCGCGTATATTACTGTAATATATAAGTATTATCTTTCGCCGAAAATAACTGCCTCGGCACCGCTTTGATATAAGACATAAGAGAAGCGTTTTACACAGTGCCTTTTTTCATATCGGAGTGTTATCTTCACTTTAATATGATTTCACTTTGGCATAATACATTTTACTGTTTCCTATAATAATTCTCAGGCGAAAAAGAAATGGTGCGGCCTTCTTCAGCCTCATTCTATTATTATAGGATTAACGAGGGATTCTCCTAGTTTTCGCACTATCCTTTCCTTCCTTTGCTCACACGCTCTATGTCCTTGATTATTCACAACCATGAAGGCGGAATAATCACTGTACTTATAAGTTAATGCAAGCATAGAAAACTATTACAATCACAGAAATTATTACAATCGTTTGGTTTATCATTCGTTTGCTAAGTTCTTTATCACATGTATTTGTAACGATAAAAAAAGATTATAGATATATTAGGAATATGATAGAATTAATATGGATTATTATATTAATAAGTTATTAAATTTTTCCATTTGTCACACGTATAATTCAATAAAAATGTATGCAAAAGTAGTAATTACGTACCGTCATCGAAGAATCCTTCAAAAACGACGAATTTATTGTTCTGCGGAATAATCTTCGAGAGTCCATAGTATTTACGTAGAAAAGCCAAAAACTTCTCCGACGGTCGATCGATCGCTAATTTCACTGGCCTAATGTTCTCCTCCTATGAATCAAACATTTTTTATCAGAAGTAAAATAAAGATAAGAATACATCAAGATCAAAATATGAATAAGCAAAAAGACATAAAAATTTAAAATTTATAAATATTATAGCTTCGAAATAAATATTTGCGTTATTCCAATCTTAGTCCGGGAATAGCTACTTATGGTTAGTCATTTTTGTGGAAACGATTATCTAGGTGTTTTGTTATACCCCAATTAAAAGTCGCTATTATTAATTATAATAGTGTATATTAATGATCATCCTGCAGTTTATTAGTATTTGAGATTATTATGTATGCTCCATTTTTATCTTCTCCGAAGGCGAATTACTCAAAAACTGAGCTTGGCAGACAAATATCTTATATTTATAACAGTATTTCAAAAAAATTGTATGATGTGGAGGAGAACAAATACGTTAAAATCAATTTTCGAAAAAATTATTTTTGAAGGTCAAATAAAGGACATGTTTTATTCTGGCATATTTTGATTTGAAATATAAAATATATCTCGTGAACTATTGATTCTTTGACAACACTACTTTAATACTTTTATACATATATTGAATAACTAAAAGATTCATATTATGTAAAAAAAATCATATAATTCCATTAAAAAATGACGATGACCTTCATATGACCTTAAAAATCGATTTTTTCGAAAATTGATTTTAGTATTTGTTCTTCTCCAGATCATACAACTTTTGACTGAAACATTTTTGCCTGTCGAGTTCGGACTTTTCAAGTAATTTGCCAGGGAAAGGTAAAATGAGATATTCTGTATGCATTTAGTCAATATTTTCTAAAAAGTAAGGGAAATGAAAGAAATGGTTATAGATTCTCGATAAGAAACGAAAACTACTATAACTGAGCTTTATTTTCTCGCTGTTAAAATGTAAAAATCAGGTGAATTAGTCTCAGATTAAATAAATTAAATATCATGAAAGAGCAAGATATTAATTATCTACTTCTAAGCAAAAGAAAGACAACTTAAAAGATTAATTATATATTTATACGTACTTCTTTTAATATCATTCGCGTACTTCTTTTAATATCATTCGCATAACACGCGATATTATTTCGCCAGACTT
The DNA here is from genome assembly GCA_035220575.1 of Temnothorax rugatulus. Classification (NCBI taxonomy): domain Eukaryota; kingdom Metazoa; phylum Arthropoda; class Insecta; order Hymenoptera; family Formicidae; genus Temnothorax; species Temnothorax rugatulus. Next base: position 68,709 of record JASTWL010000620.1, on the reverse strand, counting down.
TTAAATGCTGAAGTTTTCGATTGATTGATAGGATACATATATCCTATCAATCAATCAAAAACTTCAGCTGCAGATACATGCGACCGTGGAAAAATGCAGCAGTGCAAATGTGATTAACTTTCATAGGTCAGGCTGCCATGCCGCTGGACGCGATTAATCGCGTTTAATGCGAAACCGCGAGTTTCCAATATTAATCATTTCACGTAAAAAGAGCATGATTAGGAAAAAACGCTCGTCGGTGTATTACTAAACACAAAGCGGCGAACCGTGCCGAAACAAAACGGGCAGGACGAGTTCAGTCACCTTGCGAGTTACCTTCGAGCATAACATCCGGCCGCCCTCCGCGTATTGTGCACGATATAATGACTTTTTGTCACGCGCCTATTTAAGATCGGTCACGTTTTATGCGCGATATCTCGGATTTCGACCACAACTCGCGAGAAAGTTGCGGCGACCACGAAATAGATAGTCTGTGTGTTATAAAATCATAACCGCGTGAGAGATAAGAAAGTTGCAGCGATTTAAAACGAGCGTTTCAGATGGTATCGGCATTGATGCTAGAATAATACCGCGTTTTTGATTACGCAAGCTTTTCTACTTGGACAATAAAATTGTACCATCGTCTTTAGTACATATAAGGCGCTGTGCTGTATAATCGTAAGAAGTCTCGTCAACATATACTTTGGCGGAGAAATTAGAATCGATTTCTTTCTTTCTTTCTATCTTCAGAAATCGTTATCTGTCGCACGTATCTCACATGTTGATGACATACAACGTCGGATACGCAAATAATGACGTACTTTCGAATGACTCATAATATGAGGTGTGAGTGAAAGGGTATAAGCATGTATAATGAAACGTGAGTTTAGTCAAGTTTCAGGTTTTATTCCGTTCTGTAATCGATGCATGTTATTTAGTGAAATCCTTGTGAGTGCTTTTTGAACACAGCCAAGTATGACGATACGAGCTCGCTTTTTGACTGTGCGCATTTCATCTTATTGATTTTATCATAGTAACTAATTATTTTGGCTTAAAAATCAAAAGGCAAAAACCGTAAAAGTCATAATTATCAACCAACTGAAATCTTGTTTAGAGATCATAAAATATATTAATACATACACCACATACATAATTAATTTTTTAATAAATGCTTGCAAAACATCTGTAATTTTTTTAAAGTTTTTCGTATGAACAACACAGAATTTTTTTACTTAAATATTCAATTTGGATTTAAAAGCTCTATGTAAAAGCAATGTGGGGAAAATGACAGGACTATTTTTTGAATTTTTGAATGAAGAAATGAATTCTTGACGATAAAGACGAGAAAACTCGATATTAAAGAAGCATATTATTTGTAGAAAATTAAATTTCATATTTATTACGAATTATATTATATTATACCCGAAGAAATCTGATCTTCTAGACAGAACTCCGTCGAGGAAAAAAATAAAGAAAGGCCGCCTTCTTTCGTTACAGTTCTCTGCACTTGTCCTCATGTGACACCGATTTCAGGGTTTCGAGTCCTCGAGCGGAACAAAAAACAATTTACAGAGATCTGAGTTTTTCTCTTTGTTACGCGCGTATATATGCTATACTTTAAGTACTTCGAGAAAAATTATTTCTCGCTGAAATTTTCTTTCAAATGTAATTATTAATTTTATCTTCTGCGTACTCTGCTGCTTGTCAATTATTCCAATTGTAAATTATTATAAATTTATGTATATCATGTATTTTTGTTAAAAAATATAAATCGCCAAGTTACAATCTATGTTTGAAGTGCTATAATTAATAGAAAAATCAATAGAGAATATTTTGTATTTACTAATACAAATGTTTTATTTATTTTTAATTAATTTTTGTTTAAATATATTGCATATTTTAAATACGTGGTAAAATCGATTGTTTTAAATTTTTATACAATAATATTAATAACGCTAAAATATCGATGATACATCATTAATATCAACATTATATTTCTGATCCAAAGAACATGTTATACATTTACTAGGTATATAGGTTTTATATTTTATGGTATATTTTACTTGCTAAACATCCGAAATTTGTTCAAAATTAAGCAAACTTTTTACTAAAGCGCATCCATTTTTTCTAGAAAAATTATTTAAAATCTTTTAATTTAAATGGTTTAGTTGTTTATGATTTTTATGTAAGGATGGTTTTTATGTGATAGAAAAGTACATCCTGTATAAAAAAATTTGTCATATTTTAAATTTATAAAAAATTCTGGAAAAATATGTAAAATTTCTCAGATATATATATATATATATATATATATATATATATATATATATATATATATACCCTCAGAAATAATTGGATGAGGATTTTCGGAATATTTCAGTATCTGTATGTAAATTTCTAATAAATATATGCGCGGATTTTCTCATATTTATTCAAAGTTCTTACAGTGTTTGCTGGTATCTAGATAAAATTATCTAGATGATCATCCAAATAAAGAAATGAAATCATCTTTATCTTATCTGGATAAAAAAATACAAAGTATATTCATCTTCGTCTTAGGTGAAAAATCATGTCATCTTATCTAAAAATTACTTAAGGTAGTAAGATTTTCATTCTTTCTGCTATTTCTTTACCGCCGTTTAAATTAGATTCCAGAACGTTATATGTATAAAGTTGTGTAGAGACCTATTTTTGAATGAATATATCTAGATTATTTATACTCCAAGAATGTGTCATTACACTAAAAAACAGATCAACTTCTAGTAGTAGCGGTAAGGAAGATTTCTTCTGCAATGTTGAAAAAAAAGATTAATAAGCAAACAATTATTAATGGTAACATCGAAGCAATTTTGTATTTGGAATCTAAACCGTAGCAATTCCAATCTCTTATAAATTTTCCAAATGTTAACAATATTTTTCTTAAATAAAATCCCGGCCATCGGTGCCAATAGGTGGGATGTCTCGTAGCTTAGTGTGAGTGCGATAGACTCATATGCTAGGGATCATGAGTTCGATCCCAATCACCCCACATATTCCTCTTTAAGAGGAGGTATCCCTTCTTTTAAGGGAAAAACAAAATAATTTTAAGGGTTCTAAAAACTCGAGATTACATGAAGGATCCCCCGATTAAGGGGTAGATATTAACTTATTGTAGAGAGCACATTTGCATCTCTTTCAATGTTTCTGTGTTATCATGCGAAATGGGTTTTTTGCAAGTTTTCCATTATTGTAAATCTGGAAATAGCGTACTCCAATTTCATTAGAAATTATTGTCTTGAGATTTATTTAATAAAGTAAATGCAGGTTTGGCTAGACCTAAGTACTGCAAATAAAATCAAACGGATTTTTTTTTATGCGGTGCCAATACTGCCAATAGAGCGCCTTTTTAGTTTAGCACAACAAATAATGTGTCCCGTCAAAACGTCTTCTTATCTTAGACAAAACATTCGAAGAACTTTTATTTTTGAGAAATAAAAAGTTAAGGGGATCCTGGATACCGACAAAAACAGTCAGAACTCGTTCTTTGAAACGGCTTTATAGATCGCAAAATCCTTTTACAGGAGTAAAGTATAGGTACTAATGAAGAGTGGGAATATAAAAAATTAGTGATAATTTAAAAAAAATTTAAAAATGTTGTCACTTCATAACCATATTTTCTAATATAAACAGTTGTATAGATTATATGTACGAAATGAAATGTTCCCACTCTTCAAAAAACGTGCACAAACAATAACGTACCGTTTAAATTGAGATTGAAAGCCTAGAAAAAAAATTAGAGCTTCGAAGAAATCGTGTATATTTTCCACAAAAATATACACGCAGGCTAGTGAGCAGAGATGGCGCAGCAATCGAACAAGGACAGATGTCATTTCGTTAGACAAAGACAGATATAGAAAGAACAAAATTAGAAAGGTTGACATTATCGACATCAAGGAAGTTCGGCCGTCACTCCAGCATCCCCTTAAGGGTGTTGTGGATGGTTCAAAATGCTACGAAGTTGATGAAAACAAAATTACCTTTTTCAAAAAAAGGTAAAAAAAGGCGCCAAGTACACGCAATGTATTTTGTAAATTCAATCTAACCTAAGCGGTAGTTTAATTTCTCCTTAACAAAATTATTATGGCACAAAATTATGTTACCTAACTTAACCCAAGTGATATGTATTTCAAAAAAAGATGTGAAATCTTTAAATTGCGCCAATTGCAAAGAAAATATATATATATTGCTTTGAAAAATAATTGTTGTGCAACTACTTTAAAAAAATAAAATGCAACTGGTACATATCTTTGTGTTCCCATTAAAGAATCTTCCTATTTCAACCCAAGTGGTAATAGCTTCTTAATTCTCCTTAACAAAATTATAATATTATAAAGAATCATTTTAATCACAAAGAATTTAAGAAGTAATAGTACAAAATAAAAATATTTAATTAAAATAAAATAAGATATTTGAAATATCTCATTATTTTGTTTGAGTTTTTATGAAAAACGTATCAATTTGTACAAAAATTCTAAGAAAGTCTTAAAATGTTCATGAAAATTCTGATTAATAATACGAAAAATTCTGAGACATCTTTCCACGAGGAATTGCAATAAAATTATATGTTCGAAATAAATATTACCGGTCTGTTACGTAAATATTATTCGTTCCTTTCTTTGTCGCTACGTAACTGCTATTGCTGTGGTCAAGCCTCTGTTTCGCACGGAACCTTAATGATCTAAATCATGATCGCGCGCAACGCCTTCTGCTCCTGTACAGGAAATAATTACGCCTGGTGGCGCGGTGTATCGAAAATTTGTCTTCGAGCGGGTATCATACAGCGGAAACTCTCTCTTCACGTGAGAACGGCCCGTTTCTCGCGGTCTCATTAACATACAATTATCGAAAGAGAATGCTACATCAATTAAATCACCTTCTGGCAAACATTTTAGAAATAGCAAAAGTAGCAAAATTTCATTATGTTTTACGTAATAAAATAATTAATCACAACATAACAATGTAAAAATAGGAAGTTACGGTATTCACCATAATTAAATCCTGGAGTAATTATTCATTAAACACTGGAAGAGTAAAAACTCCCTTGCGTGAAATATTATTCATACTTGTAATCAGAGATACGCTCTTTCTCTTAGAGATAATCTGAAGGAGGGAATTAAAAATTATAGTGTATTTCATTATTTTTAATTTGTTTTCATTAATTACAATTTTAATAATTGCGATCATTACCGATCAGAATTCGTTAATTGTACCTGTATTCTTAATTGAACGTCGAATTAAACTTATACTGTAAACTTATACCGAAGGGAATTCTTCACCGGCGAAGATAATTCGAGATTAAACAGTTAATTTAAGATTCGAGAATGAAAGAGCATACGCTGAACTTACAGATAACATGTGCTGATAGAGAATATTGCCCAATCCCATACGCTGTCGCGACTCGTGCACGTAGAAATCCAGGATGCATCTTGCCTGCAGCTGATAATGCTTTCCCGTTTCGCCGAACAGAAACAGATTCTTTGATCCCGTTTTTAGTAATCCCACCACGCTACCGAGTCCGCTGCAAAATGAAACATATGCAATTTTATGCGAATGAATCACAGTCTTTCGCGAGCCGACTTTGGAGGACACTATATTACGTCGTTGTCTTAATGATCGCCAAATGCGTAATATCTGTGTATGGTCTGACGCGTGTCATGTTTTTCAAGCGTTTATATCGGAGAAAACAATAATTCTTTATTTACAAGCGATTAAAAAATTTGACTCCAGAGCAGAAAACTGCGGAAAATCGCAGATCCATATTCTATCGTCAAGTATCTGTGGATTGACTTTCACATCTCAATAAAGACAATTTTAAGTTAGAGCTTGATCAGAATATAACGTTACAATCTAAAAAGTTGTAATGGAAGCGTTTATCTTGCTATTCTCGCTAAAAAAGAGTCGAATTGATCAAAGTATCCGTTGACAAATGCTTAATAGTTTGAAGACGCTCTATTATGAAAGTATTATATACTATATATTATGAAAGTATTTTAATTGTATTGTATCTTAATTAGATAATCTTAAAAATAGGCGAATTATATAGATGGAAAGAATTAAGGATCATGTGTTAACAATTTTAAAGAAAAATCTAACGAATGTTGCTTCGACTAGAAAATACCCATTTTGGGATATTATTTTAAGTATATTGCTCCTTTTTCAAAATTCGCGAATTTAAGATATCTCGATTTGTCTAATGGTTGCAAAACATAATAACAATAACAACTCTTTTAATAAAAATTAAGTAAAAAGGACCCTTGAAATTAAAAATAGAAATAGGAAAGGCTGTGAGAGTCAGACGCGGTTTTCCGTGCGTATCAGAATATCAGAATCACTGGTTTATTAATTATTACGTTTTACATCCATCTATCCGTACGTTTCGGCTCAAGTTTGAGTCATCTTCAGCAGTATAATATTAAAAGTGACATTTTCCGTTCTACAGTGATGAGTTTCATGATTCGAGATTTCAGAAACGAAATTGACTTAGACTAAGAGATCCATGTCTGTAAAAGTAATTTCATTATTACTATAGATATTGTTATAAAATCTAAGAAAACTCACCAAGTAGTCTGGATAACGAGAACATCGAAACATAAAGCAAATCGAAGTAAATATAATTATGGTATGACATTTGGTACAAATAAATTCTCTACGAAGAAATCAAAAGATCTTGTCGACACAACGCACAACAATGATATGATTAGATATTGCAAGAAGGGGCATGTCTTAGGTCAAAGCAACAGAGAAATAAGAGTTATAGAAGTGTAGGTCAAACCAGTAAAAACCAAAATAATAAATATTCAATATATAAACAATAAAACGTGATCTGACAAAAGACAAAATGTTTATGGACATGGTTTACAATACAATTTATTTAAAATAGACACATATACATGGTGCATAAACTCTGTATCAGTTTGAGAGTTGAGACTATTCTTTTGTGACTTAATATGGGCCATCTTAGAAACTAGTCGCTTTGATAAAAATTTCTCTTTATCTAAGATTTCAGCGTTCTCTCATTCAAATTCGTGATCAAAATTAATTCTATGTTCCGTAATGACAGACTGAGTTGTTATATTTCTATGAATATAGTTACAATGTTCCGAAATTATAGTCTTTAATTGCCTCATCGTCTGACCAACATATGAAGCGTCACAATTTTTACATGATATTTTATACATAACATTTTTATTTAATTGGATTGGGAGAATATCCTTTTGTACTTTAATAAAATTCTTAAGTTTATTCAAATTATAAAACGACGAGTTAACATTAAGATCTGTGACAACACTTTTAAATTTTTCCGAAATATTAGAGACATATAGAACCGTAAACCAAGTGCGTTGTTCCTCTTCATTCGTTGGTGGAGGATTGTTCTGTTTACGAGTATATTTATTGAGAAAAGATTTAATTCTGGTATTAATTGTGTTAAAGATAAATGATAATAGGTAGTCATTGTAAAAGAGTGTCTATTATGAATTTCATATTCTTTAAATGATATTTCGGATGTGATAATAAAAATGCTCTATCAACCATGCCCATAAATGTGCCTCTTTTTGGGGAAATAGGGTGTTGCGACATAAAATTAAGATAACGGCCTGAAAACGTCGGTTTGTGAAACCAATCAAATTCTAGAATGTCTTTGTTTTTAATAATTGTTAAATCTAGAAAGTTTAATTTGTCACCTCCTATTTCAGTGGTAAACTGTAACCTAGGGTGATAAGAATTAAATACATGTAATATTGTGTCAATAGAGTCAGGAGGTGCAGCCATAGCTATGTCGTCTACATATCTAAAGTAAAAAGGTAAAATAAATGTGAGTAATTGCAACACCCTACTTTCCAAATCCTGCATTACCATGTCAGCAACAATGGGAGACAAAGGAGAGCCCATAGGAGTACCAAATTTTTGTTTATATATGATGTTATCAAATGTGAAGTAAGTTGAATTTAGAATTAATTCTATTGCCTTCATAAATTCATCCTTTGGAATGTTGCAATTGTTGGAGATATATGACCATCTGTTCGAGATACTTTCTAAGACTAAATCTGTAGGGATGTTCGTGAATAAAGAAATTGCATCTAATGAGATAAGAACGAAATCATTATTAATGTGTGTTCCGTTAAGTTTTGTGACTAGTTCGAAACTGTTATCTATGTTAGGTTTTGGTATACTTGTAGAGATAATCTTGTGGAGAAAGTAAGCTAGTGAGTATGTTGGACTATCAATAGAAGAAATAATTATTCTAAAGGGATATCCTGATTTATGTATTTTTGGTAATTTGTAGGCCCTCGGTAGAATACCATTACCGCATAATAGTTGTTTGTATTTATCTCTTAAAAACCCTTTTATTTTTTATGATTTTGAGTATTAATTGCCACAAATTTTTTAAAAAACTATTAAAAACTTTAAAAAAAATTGAGGAAAAAGTCGAGAGAGAGAGAGAGGGAGAGAGGGAGAGAGGGGGAGAGGGGGGGAGAGGGGGGGGAGAGAGAGAGAGAGAGAGGAGAGAGAGAGAGAGAGAGAGAGAGAGAGAGAGAGAGAGAGAGAGAGATCAGATTATGTATCGAAATATCGAAATTCTTAACGGTGTTGTTTGGATTATACACAAACGATAGATCTCAAGTGTAAATAACTATTCAAATACAGATATTGCATCTTAAGTAAATCTATCGAAATGGAGAGAAGAGTTCGCCTTACTTGTTCGCCTCATTATCTACAAGCAAATAAATCGTATGATCCGTGTCACGGAGTTTAAGGGCGCTAGTGATAGGCTTGTTGAGTCCTTGAGCTCTCGCCGATGCTTCGCCCATATCGTCCAATATTCTGCTCAACAATCTCTGACATTCACTGAAAAAAAGACGTTATTTATTAAATATATACCTACGTTTATATTTGTAAGGCAACTAAATAAAAGTCGGACGCATTTATACACAGAATAATTCGCAATTAGCAGATTTAACTGTATGCGTTGCTATAAGATGTCATATAAATCGTACGCGAAACTTCTTATCTTTCTCATTTATTTTTATAACACAATTCATTAAAAAAATATAATCGAATCATCACGGTCAGAAATTAATCTCTGAGGGCATCTTAAACATGATTGCAAAAAAGTAAAGTAAGAATTTAGTGGATATTGAAATTTTTATTTCTGATTAAAATAATTTGATAGATATCGCGAATAATCGTTGCCGATACCTTTTAAAATAAATAGCGATAAAATAGCGAGCAAAAAATAATAACGTCTCGAGCAAGCATTGCCGTTTTTCAACTACATAGACAACGATTTTCGCTAAAATAGCACGAAACAGACATGTTCTACTTTTCTTGCTTCGTCTTCACATTTTATGTTACGAGCATCATTCTCATAGATCTGTGCAAATTAATTCCGGACGGCAAATTAATTTCGATCCGCTGCTGTCAAGAATTTAGGACAAAACACTTTTCAAAACCAGCGAAAAGTCGCATGAGTAAGTATAGAAAAAAGTAGAAAATATAGGTATCTATTAGAAGAAAACACTCAGATAAACTTTTATATTGATATATAAATTCTTTTTACATTGAATGGAGAATAGTTTACTTCCGAAAACTTTTATTTTTAAATACCGATCATAATTTTTAAGGGGATCCTATAGTGAAGGCCGAACTTCCTTGATATCGATAATGTAGAACATTTTTAATTCCGTTCTAATTCGTTTTCTATAATTTTCTATATTACCGGCCTATATCTGCCCTTGTCTAACGAGAGGCATCTGTCCTTGTTTCGATTGCTGCGCCATCTCTCGCTACACGCCATTCTGCTCTTCTTGTCATTCCGCATGTATATTTGCATGTATAAAAGTTAAAACATTGACACTTTTTTTCTAGACTTCTATCGCAGTTGTAATTGCACGATATTGTTCTTCAATGTTTTCCCTAGAGCGCTAGATTCTCTTTTGTATATATAAACTGCAGTATTTTTGTATAACCAAATATTGTCGTCAGTGACAGCTCCATGTGTCCAAATTTTTAATTTTTTTTTCATTTTGGAAGTTAAAACCGATCTAGCGCTCTACATTTTTGTGCGTACTTTAATTCTAGACCAAATTTTTGCAATTCCGTAAAGCCAATTAAAAGTGGTTTTGTTTTAACTAAATGTCGGTAATTACTGCCACTATAGGATCCCCTTAAGTGTTAATACTAATAATACATAAAACCGATGCAATTATTCTAAATAATGATATAAATTATTTATTAAATAAAAAAATATTGATTTATAACAGATAACGTGGAAAAATTTGTTATGCATACAATAATTATTAAAAATAAACACTTTCGTAACTTGCCAGTGATGATTAAAGAATATATTTCAATTTTATCGACTTAACTGGCCACTATCGACTTTTGTGGCCAGTTAAGTCGATAACATTGAAATAATTATTAATATTAAATATGTTGTAAAACAACGTGCAATTTGACATTTATTATTCGATTTTGGTTATGCAAAATTACATGTTAGAAATTTACATATATGCAATTACTTACACTGCTATAGAGTAAGAAAGGTTCTTCATATAACATATATATCATTCGGTTACAAACGGTGACCTTATTCACATTTGGACATGTGCCAATCCGGGTGATTATTGATATACAATGGGGCCTTTCCCGAATTTTGATATTTTTTTGCGGCTCTCCTGGTAAAAATCTTTGTTGTGACTCCGACAATGATAATCAATTAGGGGAGCCCGAAAAATATATAGGGGAGACCGGGGCGAAGTCGTCACTACAATTATCTCGAAATCTGTATGTTGTGTGAACTCGCCATTAATATTGTAAACGCTACTTATGGTGGCCATGTGATCAACGAAGTTTAGTGAGATTATATGCTATGTTGTGATTTTTATTAAGGTAAACGTGTTTTCAAAAGTGAAATTTTTTGCGCGTCGAAAATTTTTAATATTTTAAATATTATTTTCTCTCCGAATCTCGAGATAAGTGATTCTGAAGAGTAATGCATGCTGAACACGAATCCAGTGAAGTTTTTTTATTTTAGTTGATTTCTAATATTTCATGAGCGATCAAACTTAAAATCTGTGTCCGGGGCGAAGTCGTCACTGTGACGACTTTATCCCGGTGGTTTCATTCTATTTATTTTCGTTGCAAATTGTATTTCTCAATTGCAAGAAAATGGTACGCACGTACCATCGCAAAACGACTCCCGCCGACAAGAAGTAATTCAGGAAGGTAGTTTTTGCGGTAAAAAAAGATAAAATTAAGACAAAGTAAGACAAAGTAAGACAAAATTAAGACAAAAGATAAAATTAAGACAAAAAGTAGCCGCAAAACAATTTGGAGTCCCGAGAACTACGTTGAACTGGCTGAAGAAGAATAATGATGAAATAGCACATTTTGATGACGTGCCCGTACGATATCATGAAGACTTCGGGCGAAAATCAAAGTCAAGGAAGCAGCAGTGGTCGGATTCCAATGAGGACTTGGATAATATGTGCTGCGTGTGCTAAGAGATACAGAGAACAGAGCTGACGAGAAACAGCTAGTGCATTTCGTGCGAGCGTAGGGTACATAAGTGCATGCGCTTTTCTTGTAATTATTTTCCGCCATTGTGTTTTTAATTAATGTTTCCATTTTTTTATTAAAAAATAATTAATAAAATGTATCTTATTATTTTTCATGATCGGAATTATGAATTTTTATTTAAAATCCAGTCCAAGAATGGAGTGACGACTCCGCCCCGGGGGTGTGACGACTCCGCCCCGACAATTTTGACATTTCAATTTTTGCACCTTTGTCGTTTTTACTCTATACCGGTTGAACAAAGCGACGTAGACTAAAAATGCACTTATAAATTTTGTAGCCAAGGGTTCACTCTTTACAACGGTACACCACATTTTACTAAAATTATTTGTTTTGTTGTTAAAAATCGGCACCGAACAAACAGTGACGACTTCGCCCCGGTCTCCCCTACCCTACCTATTTTTTAACCATTTTTTTACTTATTTTTTAACTTATTTTTGTACTTATTTTTTTCCGATGTGGCTTTCCGGTTCTTCCGACGTTATAAATATATAATGACTCTTAAAAGGACCGATTTTGATCCTGAAAAGGACCGATAGTGATTCGTGAATCATGTCTATTTGCGTGTATATTGCGTCATTTCGGTGTTAAACAGTTTGTATCAATATTAAGGGAAGTAATTTACTAATATGTGTGTATAGACAGTACACATGTAGGCCGGGGAGGGGCGGCAGCCCCGCAAGCAGGGGTGAATGAATGTGGACCTCGGTTCGCGTGGAAAGTTGAAAACCCGAACCATACAATGATAGACTCATTTCGTCTTATAAGCAGGGGTGAGGTGGAGTGGATCTCGCTTTGTGTGCAATGTACAATGCTGTCCAGAGAAACATCCACGCAAACCGAGGTCAACGCCACCTCATCCTACCTCTGCTTATAAATCTGCGAAATGAGGTCTAACATTGTACGGTTCGGGTTTTCAACTTTCCACGTAAACCGAGGTCCATCCCCACCCCCCTGTGCTTGCGGGGGAGGAACAGTAGACCTCCGCTTACATGTGTACTTTCAAGTAAAAGAGAACGTAGAAGTTTGCGTGGAAAGTTGAACTATACTTAAAAAAAAAAAAAATAGATAAAAAATAGGTAGGTTACATATTTTTCGAGCTCCCCTAATTGATTATCATTGTCTCTCGGAGTCACAATAAAGATTTTTACCAAGAGAGCCGCAAAAAATATCAAAAAAATATCAAAATTCGGAAAAGGCCCTATTGTAAATAATTATCCAAAAATTTTTACAGTGTATAATTATCTAATCTAATCTAATAAATATCTAATGTAATAAACCTGTTTAATGTTTTTTTTAAATAAACGAGACACTAACAAATATCGTCAAATATACCATCACCGGATTGCCATCATCTGATTGTTGAATGATTGTGGAATATTTGCTTAGCTAATTGAAAGTCAGTGCGGAATATTTAGAAGCCGCAGAGTACTGTAATTTTATGTCATTCCGTTAATTAAGATTTAGATCATGATATTACGCAAGCGATTTTCATAAGCGATTTTCATTTTCATAAAGTCTAGATAAGATTCCGCGCTTCAACATTCGTACAATCTATTCATTACAAAGTTATAATACTCGCGTTACTATGACTTTCGTTCCCGTAATACATTACTTCTTCCCGTAATACATTACTTCAGAGCTCATGGTATCCATTTGACATTTTTGATGATATGTCATTCTACCGGAATCTACGATACACATTTCAGATCGTGTACCATTATCATTATATGATAATTGATGCAATTATCTCTCCGAATGACGAGCGAATGGTGGGATACTCTCCGAGATAATTTTTCGTCGTGAAAGAAACTTCGCGGATTGCGAAGTAAATGAGTATTTTCGAACAGTAAAGTCGGACAGACGGGCTTCTATATACCCGTAGATTCTTGGTTCAAGGAACTCAGTTCACTTGCAACAACCTCCATCGAATTCTTGGGCAGTGACTCGCGACGTTCGCGGAAATCTGTGACGAAATGGCAGAGAAGTGGTAATTTCTTATCGCGAGAGGTTTGTTATTATCCGGAAAATCCAGTCTCCGGCTGCCTGTCCTCCTTAATGAGAGCAGTTGACGCAATGATTACACGCGTGTTTATACTAGAAAATTGATTGTTATCCGGATATTCAGTGTGGAAATCCATCCTTTTCTGTACTCTTTTTAATTTATATTTTTGTATTAAAAATAGTCGTCTTGAAGCTGCGCGATCTTGTTAATTACATAGGGTTAAGATGTAAACGTAAATGTGTACATCTAACAATATTCAAGTTCTATATAAATTATTTTTATGTTAGCTGCAGTACTAAAAATTTAATTCTAAAATACTAATTATATTGTGTATATAATTGACGTAATTAGTTTAAACAATAATATTAATTATTTAATAAGTAATTATTTAGTAAGAGAAAATTTTTTAATTATATGCATAACCTATATAATTATATGCACATTGTATATAAAAAGGAATGAGTTTTTACACGTAATAACCATCAGATATTGTGAACAAACGTGCAGTTGGTATTTATTTCATATAACATCTTGGTATACGTCAGAAAACTTTGGGAAATTACACGAAATTGCAGTTATTTAACTGAGATGTAAATATGATGTGCAAAGATGATATGATGTAAGATCACGATATATCGAAAATCCATTTCTAAAAATAGGCATTAAAATTTGTTGCGTTGATTTATAAAACAAATTTACAAATTATAATTATGTAATGTTGTTTATTCTAGCTAAAATTTCTTTTTATTACTGTCATTACTAATATAATTATTAATTATTTTTCAGAAAAAAAATACAAAATTATAATTACAAAATTATAAAATTGTTTCTCTCGCAACATTATGTTACATACCTACTTATACTCATCTATTATCTATGTTATCGATTAGAAAGTACTACTATTATTTCTATATGGATGATAAATTATATCATTAGATGACGTAAACCGCAAACTATACTGTTAGCAATTTATAATCTTATTCAAGTATAACTGACCATTCTCGAAACATTTCGCGAGTTCTACTAATTCTTTTAACGTGCACACCAAATTGTTCTCGTTAAACATGATTAATAGATAATATACGAAATTATTTCGGTTAATAATTTTAAATACACAGATAAAGTAAAATTATCGGAGCAAGAAACACGAGTAATCCGTATATTCCTTCGAGGTGCGAGGACGATCGATATACCTTATTTTCATGATTACCTTGATTCGTCGTTTTTATGGAAACGGCGTGTAATGTTTCCGGCGTCAATGATATTGCCAGATATAACCATATTTGGAGTAACTTTACTGAATGATATTGAAGGGAATGTAACGTAACCAGCCGATATAAAGATTAAATGGTGGAGATAAAATAATTAAGAAATATATTTATATTTTCTTTGGAACATTCTTTTCTTGTACTCTATTATAGATAGATGTCTAAAATTGTGTATATCCAAGTCGAGTTTTATGTATCAAATTTTTTAAATCTAAAACGGATATTTGAGTCAAAGAATTTCTATCTGTATATGTGCGTACCAAAAGTTCCGGAACGGACAATTATCTCAGAAAGTATTGGCTTATTGAGAAATGTTTCAGATAAAAGTTGGAGAGTTCAAAGGGGGCTAATAGACAATCTTATTAGATTAGTAATTAAACTAGCTGTACCAGTAAATTTACAGTTGAACATGAATTTACAGAAACGTTTATGTAATAATATTTTTTTAATTTTTTAAAAATATTTTTAATAAAATTTTTTTAGCGCAAAAGAGCACTACATGACATTGCAGCATTACGGGTAGTAACGCCATTTTGTGTGTTTATCATTTTCACTCTATAACTATCTATTGCATACAATTATATGTAAATTTACCTTAAATTTTGTGTATCTATCTTTTTTTATGTAAAAATTCAATTGTGATGTGTATATATTATTGTTATACTATGGAATATTACAAGAATTGGTTTATTTACCTAAAATGTATGAAACATAGAATCGTTCATGTAATTTTCCTAAATATAAAAATATATTAATTTTTTTATGTAGAAATATCTACACAATTTTCAAATTTCCGCTATTAATTGCGTACTTTTTACACTTATTATTCACGTAATTTTACATACTTTTTTTACAGTGTATATATAATATATTAGATTAGATAATTATTAGAAAAGTGAATTAGTATATGATACATAACTTTTAAGTATTCGAAGCACATGGCGCATCATAAACTTTAGCGAGCGTCGCGAATTAATTTGCTTCCACAATTATCGTACGTGGTATTTTATGGTAATTTAAATTATTAATATGATTTTACATTTTGCATCAGGAAATAAGAATTTTCTTAAAGCGCGATGATATTGGGCAAATCACTAGTGCATCACTTCGCAATTGTGTCATCAGCTAACAAACATCTGTATTCGGATTCTGACTAATTATATAATCAAGCTAATTATATATTCGTTGAGAATAAATACATCTGGAATTTATAACCAGATTTGTAATTGTACATTTTTAACTTCAATCACCCCATCTAAATCGCCAAACATTTTACGAATCAACAATAGGTCTTGATGCGATATAGTAAAGAGATTTTGCATTGTTTGATACATATTATGTTTGTAAATCGGTAACTGACGCATACAAAATATAACGAGATACGTCTCATTGCATAAACGAACGTATAAGGATATTCATTATAAGCTCGTGAATAAATTTACAGATTTTATCTCTACAATTTGCTATAAGCAGTAAAAAGATTTATCTACATATTTACAGTATTCACTACGTGGTACAAATAAAAATGTAAATAATGCAATTAATAGGACACTATATGTTTCTCATATCAGTTGTGGATCACTATAAAAAATTTGAAATTAAATTAACAATAAATTAATAAACCGATGTCATTATTTCATGCGAATTACTTCATAAATATAATATGACAGAAACGATGAATCATAAAGAAAGAAAGAAAATGATAACAATAGCGATGAAATGGCATAAATGTCATGAAAAAATAATGTATATGATAATAACACAGATTAAAAGTAATGAAGTAATACAAATCAAAATTACGTTAATAACAAGATATTGTTTCCCAGAAATTTTGTTCCCAGATATTATTTTCTCAGAAACAGGACGTCGAAACACAATGATGATAAGCGGCAGATTTGCTATGTTATTAATACGTAGCGAAAGTTTGGCGCCTATATATATGTCCATTATGTATTACAACCAGCAATATAACCTTTTCATTCTGTCTTTTTTTTCTATGAAAAATCCACGCGATCTTAAGTCTCAGTTAAGAGACGACGTGAGTATATATCTAATTTGGCAAATGGTTTTTATGAACCAGCGAAATTGATAATCAAGCTTATTTTAATAATGATCAACGATAATTCAGAATCATTGTTTGATAGAGCCCATCGGTGCCTTCAATAATTGTCTTTCGAAATTGGTGCCGAAAAAATATAAAGATCACATTGCCAGTTATTTCCACGATCCAAACAGTCCTCAATTCTCGTATAAATGTCGGAATCTGATAAATGTAAAAAAAAGTCCCACAAAATTGTAAATATAAATTGTTGCATAATGCGACATGGAAAATTATTTCTAAAAAGAATTAGTATAATATGCGTATCTTATTTGTGTGTGTGTGTGTGTGTGTGCGTGCGCGCACGCGCGCGCGTGTGCATGCGTGCGTGCATCTATATATATATATATATATATATATATATATATATATATATATATATATATATTTAAATTTATATACAATAAATTTTCCTACTATATTAATATACGTTTTACCTATCTTTACATTTGTGATATAACAATTTAATAAATATAGAAAGCCGCTAAGAAGATTCGCGAAATTACAGACAGATGCGAGTTTCGATGTATATACCTATATAATATAAATGGACATTACGTAGCGCGATTAATAGTTCAAGGGAGCTATTTTAAGATCTCACGCCCAGGAGTACTCACTTCAACTCGCGCCGATCGCCTTTGAAGTCTTCCGGCACCAGGTTATGCGTGACCTTGTTGATCTTTCTGGGCAAGAGTTTATTTACGTTGAACTTGAACTCCATCTCGACGACGAGATGATGGAGGGGCTTCTGTCGCCGTTGTCACAGGCCGTGCGCTTCTTCGTTCACGTTCTTCGTTCTCCTTCGACCGCGTCCCGTCCCGTCCCGACGGACAGTCGAGAGATCGTTTTTTTTTTTTTGCGATCCTGCGTCTACCCGGTACGACGACGAAGGCTCGCCTTGAATATGGCCGTTGTTCGCGCACCCTTTCGCGGCAACTTCACTTTACGTTGTTGATTGTCACGTGAACATCGATCGGTTTCACTCTCTCTTTCTCTCTCTCTCGCTCCTGTACGATGAGCTCCTCTGTCGCTTCCACTGACGTAGAATCTCGTTCGAGCCTCGTATCGAATTGACACCTTCGCGCGGCACCTCCAATCGTCACGTGGGTGCACTACGACAGCCACCGCCTGTTCTCTCCTATTTCCCAATCGTCTTACGCTCCAAACTTAACTTGTCTCGTCCCGGAATTATTCTAGCGTCTCTCAGCATGACGAGCCAGAGAGAGATCGATCATCTCTCATCTCTATATCGTACGCAGGAATACAACTCGAATTCTTCTTTGATTTAATGACACTTGGACCTTTCGGGTCCAATACGGCCAGTACAGGGGGACACAACTCCGAAACGCTCTGACCGAACAGAGCAGAGCGAGCGGGCGAGAGAGCGCAGCTCCGTAGGATCGATCGCCTCTCGATGGCGCAAAGCCGCGCACCAGCCACGAACTCACGACTCACGCTCACTTGACGGCTCACGGTCGACTGATAGCCATTGCCACTGCTCGCGTGTGCTGAGCACGAGGATGCGGTTGCGACCTCCGCGTCTCTCTTTCACGAAAGAGCGACCGGCGATGTAATATGTAATGCTCAGGCGTACGCTCGTTCGAATATCGAACGAATGGCTTCCAAACAATCCAAACGGCCAATACCAGCGGTACTTAAACATCCAACGACGAATCAAAAATCGAGACTGAATATCGAGCAAAATCCAAGACAATTGAGATAATAAATAATCACGGCGAAAATCCGTGCGATTTATATAATCGTGTTCCCAGATTTTCATTTTAGCGAGAAACAGCCGCGCTGGGCTTCATTGCCTTTTGGAGCGACACGTTCAATTTTTCCTGTAAAAACCGCACGAATCGCGCCAAAGCGCGCGCGCATACTTTGGATGAACGGCAAGGTCGTACCTATTTAAGGTCTATCCAGACAAACTTGCATAGTGCATAAACATATAAGCATAATGCCCATTCTAGACCTGAGGATGATCCTACTTGTGGCTCATCCTAGTGAGTAGTATAGACGGATAAAAATCATGGATAATCAATGATTTTACCCGTCTACACTACTCACTAGGATAAGCCACAAGTAGGATCATCCTCAGGTCTAGAATGGGCATAAGGAAATTGATTGGTCCATATATACATGTGCATAAGGAAATAGACTAATCCATTTCTTTAGTCCCGGTCTACAATAGTCAATTATTCTCCTCAAATTCAACTGTGATTGAACAATTTCTTAGGGCTTAGGGCTTAAAACACCTATTGTAGATGGAAACTTACGTGCGAGGAACTTGTATCGATCGTCAAGTACGGCAAAGTCTTCTTTCGATTCTGTCTTGTTGTCGAAATACACAGGAAAATAAGGTTTATATCAAAATATATTTCAATAATTTGGAATTCGTATTATAACATTTTTATGTGGAAATAAAATTGTGTTCCCATACAGCACAAACTATTTTCAAAAAATATTTCTGCAGGATATTTCTATAAAAATATTGTAAGAAACATTTTAAAATGGTTTTAGGAATATTTTAAAATGGTTTAAAAACCTTTTGTGGTAATATTTTCAAGAATATTTTAAGACTTTTAAAAATATTTATAAAAATGGTCTTCTTTATCACCCAGACAATACTTTCTTAAATATTTGAAATATATTTTTGAAATATTAATTCAGATCCACATTCTTACTGTTTTATAATCTCGTTCCAAAATATTTAAAAAATATTTTAAAATTTATTATTGGTTTTATAATCCTTTTTCAATTATTTTTGAAATATTATGAAATATTCTTAATTAAGAAAGATGCAGGGTAGCGCATTTTTCCGTGCTAGTTTGCAACGACGCCGCTAGGCGGCGCATAATAGTAAGACTAACTCGTAAGTAAATTTCAGTTGGGGGCTAAAGCCCTGTGTCCACGATGCAAGAACTTGGTCCAAGTTTTGGTTTAAGCCAATGAAACTGCTGCGTTTCTGTAAGAGCTGCAAGTTGATTGGCTTAAACCAAAACTTGGACCAAGTTCTTGCATCGTGGACACCGGGCATAATATAAGCAGGCCTCCGGCGAAACAAAATCATAACATCCGCGAGACACATATCTTTGCCAGCAATACAATGCAAGACTCACCCAACATTGCTGCGATGATATAAATATACAAAATAATATTTCCCAAATTAAAATGTAAAGATGTATATTTTTCAAATATTAAAAAAAAAATTTTTAACGTGAAATAATTATTGCTGATTGGGTTAAACATATTTTATTTTTCGAAGTAATATTTCTAAAAGATTTTACAAATATTATTGACTATATTTATTTGCAATCTTTTTAAAATATTTTTAAAAATATTTTTCTGACATGATCTGGCGGACATAGAAATTTAAAAAATATTTTTGTGAATTATTTTAATCTTCCTAAAAAATATTTAAAAAATATTTTTAAAATATTTTGTGCTGTATGGGTTGCATATATTAACAAGCAACATTGCCTTTTCGTCGCATCATTATTTCTCGTTTTACTCTCGAAATATCGGAAATATACCAGACAATGGACGCGAATTACTTGGAAATAAGCTAGACAAGTTGCGAATTGGAACTTTATATATTACGATGGGCTTTGCACTACTTTATAGATAGCAAACAATTATAAATAATTTATTTTGACAATTAAATTTTTTTATTATTTGAAGAAAAAACTTACTATTCAAAATTTGTGGGGAAATTTTATTCATATTTTATAATTGAAAGTTAGGTACACACGACACATAAACTTATATTTTATGCAATTTTAGTATTCATACTAATACTAAATATTTTGAAACAAATATATATACACATACAGAGAGATACCAGCTGAGACAGGTCATCTTTTTGTTCTTTCTGAAGACGCATATGCCCGTTCTAGACTGGAGGATGATCCTACTCGCGGCTCATCCTAGTGAGTAGTGTAGACGGATAAAAATCATTGATTATCCATGATTTTTATCCGTCTACACTACTCACTACGATGAGCCGCGAGTAGGATCATCCTCCAGTCTAGAACGGACAATAGGCCGGTATCATAATCGGATCTAAGGCTGCGCCCCCATGGAAAGAGAAATAGCGGAACGGAATTAAAACGGAATCTCTCTGATTGGCTAATTTCCGAGTGGGGGCTTTTAAGATGGGATATTATCCAATCAAAGTAATTCCGTTTCAATTCCGCTATTTCTTTAAGCCGGTTCTACAATACGTCGCAAACAATGGCAACTGCCAGTTAAAAAGTGTTATTTCTGATTGCCAGTTACTGGCCGCGTTCAGCAGATACAACTGTTGAGTTCGTCTTACCAACACTCTGCGTTGATTGGTTAGTTCTAAAAGTAAGAGCCAATCACGTTCGACTGCTACTGAGGAGCTTGGTCTGCTGAACGCGCCTAATGTCGCCAAAAAAGTTGAAAGTTCGCCAACTCTCTTTTGACAACCGCAATTGACAAGTGCAACATGGAAATAACACTTTTCAACTAGCAGTTGCCATCGTTTGCGACGTATTGTAGAATGGCTCTTAGGCCGGTATTTATAGTCAGATTTTATACTTAAGACGGTCTTAAATATAAGAACTGACTATGAATACCGGCCTTAGAGCTCTAAAAAAGTAGGTATACTCGTCCGCCATTTCTCTTTCAACCGCATGTGAAAGGTTATGTTTACGTAAACGTCAATACGCTTTTCGGTGTCGCAATTAATCTAAAAATTTAACTTAAATATCGATTCTATTAAACTCAAAATAAGTGTTAATTGATTCTTAATTGATTAAACATGTGTTTTTAAACGCGCGACAGTAGAATTCGTTTTATAAGTGTCATATTTTTCATAAATCAACATATCGTCTGTTTCATATTGCACGTATTTGGAGCAGCGCAATTTTAAGGGCCGAAGGTAATGTTATTTAAATATTACTTATCGCAAAAAATCGTCTTTATATTGCAGTTTTGTCATATTTGTGTTTTTAGATCTTAGGCCGGTATTCATAGTCAGATCTTATTTCAAGACCGTCTTAAGTAATGTCTTAAGTTGCTAATACGGTCATTTGATTGGCTGGAGTCTTACTGCCTTTGACCAGACTTAAGACAATCTTAAATATAAGATCCGACTATGAATTATACCGACCTTAATCTTTTGGCTGTTTGTATATAAAATGCCAACTGAGGACAATAAAAGAAATCCAAGTACGTCGCATCCGGGCCAAATGTAGAGGTAATTACCGCATAAATTCCTAATTTTTTCTTTTGTTTATTAATTTAATGTTCCATTTATCATATTTAATATATTCCTATTCATGTCAGGACCCTAAGCTTCAAGATCGAGTGTTACACAGATGAAAAAATTGAAAGCTTGTTGGCCGAATATGATATATTTAATTAATAAACAAAAGAAAAAATTAGGAATTTATGCGGCAATTACATTTGGCCCAGAATGCGACGTATCAAGAGACACGGTAGAGTCTCGCGCCAAGTACACGCAGAGCGAGACCGACCGTGACTCTTTTACGCGACGCGACGGGTTGAGTACTCGAGATTTCCCACACAGCACGGGGAGCTCCCGGGGAGTTCCTGAGGAGCTTATAAAATTTTTCATAAGCTTCATTTGAACTTCAAAAGAACTCGCACGGAGCTCCCCGGGAGCTCCTATGTCCGCTTTTGAGAGCTCCCTGGGAGCTTCATTGAAGCTCGCAGACAGTTCAGAAATCATGTTTTAATAGCTCCCTGCGAGCTTTAAAATAGTTCCCGGGAAGCTTCCATATAAGCTCCCCGAGAGCTCGTACGTCCACTATTGCGAGCTGCCTAAAAGCAGCGACGTTAGATGCTTTCCATTTACATCAAAGCTCAGATAAATCTTACTTCTGTCTTTCTTTAACATGAATGTTGAAATAAAAAGTATATATTTTACGCATACACAAATACATTAATAATAATAATTTGCAATAATAATTAGATTAAAAAACATGAATAACTTGTTTTAATTAAAAACTTTTTAAATTTATCTTATGTTATAATCTCGCTAATCGGTCGTGTTGACGTTGTCTTGATTAACAGGCGACATAAAAAATTAATTAAGCACATTATGTGGATTCATCGTTGTTTTTCTCTTGAGACGTTATAGCCGTGGATCCCACACGGATGGCATGCTTTCTTTTCCATCTATCACCGGCATGGTGAAACCATACCATAACTTTTTTTTCTATCTCACTTTGGTTTGTGTTGGGGTGTTCTTTTAAAATCGTCTCTGTAAAATTATAATATATATCATTAATTAATTATACATATACACAGAGAATATAGAGGAAAGTCCCCTATTATGAGATAGGCTCCTAATATGCGACAGCGAGGTTTCTGCTAAACTAATAGGCCCTATCTGTTGGTTCCACCATGAACTTATTGCCCTTGGAGTAAAACCTATTTAGTGGAAAATTCATTGTTTGATCGTGCGTGTAGTCGTTGCAGAGAAAGAAATTGTGAAATTGGATGTTGTCAAGTGTCATGAATATGAGTCTTTAAACGTTTAAACCTTGTTTATTAATAAATATTTGGCAATAAGTTCTGCATGCAGCGATAGAGTAAGGTCGTATTAATGAGAAAATACGGGATATGTTGAGTTGCTCAATTGTAGAGATTAGATTTGGTGATCGCGAAACCGCACGGCGTGGTGCTCGTAACATGAGATACTCAGGGTACTCCTGGGTTGCTGGAGTATGAAAGTTATTGTATAGTAATAAAAGAAGAGAAAATACTATATTAACGTTAAGGGAAGGTTTATACGAATTTATAAGACTGTGCTGACCTTGATTTAAGGGGGAAGGGTGGAGGGGGAAGATTAGGTACAATATTGAGTATAAGTGGGTTTACGATTGTTGCAAATATGCTTCTCCATTACATTTGTCTTTTAAAAACTTTAAATAAAGTTTTGTAATTGCAATATGATGTATTTTGCACTTTATTAGCGATTTCTCGGGGTCTCTCATATTAGGCGCACACTTTTTCGATTTTTTTGAAAGCTCATTTTTTACATTTTTCTAATTTTCAGAAAAATCAATATATAAATTAAATTTTACATTTCAGCATCTTAAAGCTTATTAAATTCCCTTCAAAATGACCTACTATATTTTTCAATTCTGCCCATAGACTTCCGGCAATCACACAAAATAGATATGGTATCTCATAATCGGGTACTTTTCTCTATACATAACATATAAGTACAGATAAATTATATACCAATGAGAGTTTTAGTCATTTTCATCCCTTGAAAGATAAATGTTTTTTTCCGCCCTGTCCATGAATAATCACGCCTATGACAAATGGATTCCATTTAATAACTGTATTGCTGATTTTTCCAAGAATAGGCCATAACTGACTTCTTGAACTTTTTGCTATAGGTAATCCATCAATTCCAATGTCGATATAAATTTTATCGAGAATTCCCGAATGATCCGAATGGCTTCTCAATTCATCCGTAATGCCTTTTAATAAACCGTAATGAAAATAATTTCTCGGTGTAACCTTCCGTATTACTGTTTTTCGAGGAGTACACAATAAAGTGCGTGCATCCTTCGGTAATTGTTCCACGGGTAAATAAATTCTTAATATTATCAGCAAAGCCGATAAAGCCACATGGCTTATTCCAAATAAAAGTGCCCAATCGCACAGTTTTGCGGCCAAATTTTCTTCGTTACCAATATCAATAACATTTTCCTCATCTATATCCATATTGATATCGTTATCTTCTATCTCATTCGTTTCTTCTTGTGAAGAACTTGCAGATGTTTCTAATAATACCAATACTCTCATACTCAGATTCTTCCGCGACTAATTCGACACTACTTTCAACATTAACGATAAATTCATGATTTGTTACGTCGACCTCAGATAAAGAAGCAGCATTGTCAACATGTGCTACGGCGAGTCGTCTACGTTGCTGTCTCTTAGACAATTGCAAAAAAGGTTTACGCTCGTTCATTTCTTCTACAAAATGTTGCAATGAAACAAAATATATTCCAGTACATCAATTACAAATACGAATAATGAGAAACAATTATTTTGTATACTCTTTTTATCGACCTATGTTGTAAAGAGCAACTCTCGTATGTGAAAATGCTGAATTGAATGATGACAAGAATGAAAATTGTTACAAAAGTACGTTCTCAATAAGTACGCTCTCTAACCTTATTAAAAAACTAACAAATGATAAAAATATTATGTATAGTTACAGTACTTACTTTCTGAAAACACTTGTCTACTAAATTCTTGATGCACCGTCTTGTGGTCTCACACAGGTCAAATATAATATTTTATTAAACTAAATTAAGTAATCGACCGAATATCCATGCACCGTGATGTAAATACAATCTCGCGGTTCGCGGAATTGTGAAATGACGGTGGTGATCATGCGTGGTGCGCGGTTGCCACACATATTCAGTAGCGCCGACTTTGGGGAAGCAGAGCACTTTTTGCCCCCCCTCCCCCCTCTAATAAAATTGTTGGGAAGGCGGTGCCCCTTCACTTTCAAACGAGGGCAAACGAAAATAATATTCGCCGGCGAAAACGCTCATTATGCTTGTAAGCATCATATTGCGATTTGCGAAAGGTCATTTGAAATGCTTGTTTCTTGCCCCTCCCAATATTTTTCCCAAGTCGGCGCTACTGCACACATTATAAATATGCGTGTATATTCTCATAAATGTATATGGCAGGCGAATTATTACCCAGGTAGCAAGCACTCGTCATTTTGACGTCAATTGACGTCAAAATGACGGACTTTTGACGTCAATTGACGTCAAAATGACGAGTGCTTGCTACCTGGGTAGGGCCTAGCTATCCAGAAAAATTTAATAAAAATTTCGACGTAATTTTTATTCTATAAAAATCTTACAGGTATTCCAGCGAAATGAACTCCTTGGGAGCTTGTTTTGTCGAATTTGGTAAGCTCCACCGAAAGCTCAACAAAATGAACTCCCTGGGAGCTTGTTTTGTCGAATTTGGTAAGCCCCACCGAAAGCTCAGCGAAATGCACTCCCTGGGAGCTTGTTTTGTTGAATTTGGTAAGTTCCCCGAGAGCTCAGCAAAATGAACTCCTTGGCAGCTTGTTTTGTCGAATTTGGTAAGCTCCATCGAAAGCTCAGCAAAATGCACTCCCTGGGAGCTTGTTTTGTCGAATTTGGTAAGTTCCCCGGGAGCTCAGCAAAATGAACTCTTTGGGAGTTTGTTTTGTCGAATTTGGTAAGCTCCACCGAAAGCTCAGCAAAATGAACTCCCTGGGAGCTTGTTTTGTCGAATTTGGTAAGTTCTCCGGGAGCTCAGCAAAATGAACTCCTTGGGAGCTTAATCGGAGCTTTGTGCTGTGTGGGTTGGATTTGTTTGATTGTCCTCAGTTGACATTTTACAAACAGCCAAAAGATTAAGATCTAAAAACACAAATATGAGAAAATATGACAAAACCGCAATATGAAGACAATTTTTTGCGATGAGTATTATTTAAATAACATACTTTCGGCCCTTGAAATTGCTGCTCCAAATACGTGTAATAAAACAGAGACACGGATGTGTTGATTTACGAAAAATACGACTTATAAAACGAATTCTACTGTCGCACGTTTAAGAATAACACACGTCGAATCAATTAAGAATCAATTAACACTTATAGTAATTATGAAGGAGAGAGGCTTTCTTACCGATTTGGCTGAAATTTCACAATTTTGTGTATTTTGGTGTTTAAAACATGAATCTGTAAGTTAAAACTATCGCTCTCAATTTTAGGAAAAACTTTAAATTGACAGTTGCGTGGTTAGGATATCTGTTATACCGACATGATGTAGACGCACATGATCATGCGTAGTGACGTAAAAGTGCATGGAATTACAGTAATAGTCCAGTATAACAGCAACCTCTAATAGTCTTACCTCTGGCGTCTTACTTTAATTGTGTGCTATTAGGGGAAACCGGGGCGAAGTCGGCCCCGGGGCGGAGTCGTTTTTGCAATTATCTCGAAATCTGTATGTTGTGTGAACTCGCCATTAATACTGTAAGCGCGGCTTATGGTATCCACGTGACCAACGGAGTTTAGTGAGGTTACGTGCCATGTTGTGATTCTTATCAAAGCAAACGTATTTTCGTAGGTCGAAAGTAAAATTTCTTCCGCGTCGAAAGTTTGTAATATCTTAAATATTATTGTCTCCCCGAATCTCAAAGTTAGCGAGTCTCAAGAGTAATGCATGCTGAACACGAATCCAGTGCAGTTTTTTTATTTTCATTCATTTCTATTATTTTATAAGCGACCAAACCTAAAACTTGGAGTGAGTCCCGATTGCGCACATTACAAATCGGACACGACAATATTTCTCGATCGAACACGGTAACGATCGGATACGGTATCGATCGGACACGGTGCCAATCGGACAGAGTTACTATCGGACACATTTAGTTGCATGATTCGGACACGGTGCCGATCGGACACGGTGCCGATTGCACACGGTGTCGATCGGACACGGTGTCGATTGCACACAGTGTCGATCGGACATGGTGTCGATTGCACACAGTGTCGATTGCACACGGTGTCGATTGCACACGGTGTCGATCGGACACGGTGTCGATTGCACACGGTGTCGATCGCACACGGTGTCGATCGGACACGGTGTCGATTGCACACGGTGTCGATCGGACACGGTGTCGATCGGACACGGTGTCGATCGGACACATGCTCCGTGGCTGCACGCGCAGCGAAATAGAAGTTGTGATTTTCGTTAAAGCAGGGCACACACACGTGTGTGTGCCCTGCTTTAAGCAGATATTTTGTAAATACAAATAACTGTGTAAAGCGCGCCCTTATGAAAAAGTACACTCAACTTCGATGGTTAACACCTAAAGTTAAGTGTTAACACTAAACTTACGCGAGTTGACACTCAAATTTTGGCGTAAGTTTAGTGTTTGCCATCAAAGTTAAGTGTTAACTCTTAAATTTAGGTGTAGATTAAGTGTTGACCATTAAGGTTTAGGTAAGTTGTGGGTTTAATCCTCAATAATGAGTGTATATTGGGAGTTTATTCTCAATGATAAGTGTAGGTTGGGGATTACGCCTTAATGTTTAGTGTAGGTTGTAGATTGATCCTCATCGTTGGATGTTGGTTTGGTGTTAACAGGGTGTTAACCTTTAATGTTCTATGTCGATTTAATCAGTGTCGCCATGATCCCTTTATCGTTGGGTGTCGTTTAAATGTTATTGTGTTAATCTTCGTTAAGTGTCAATTGACGGCCCTTATTATTATTATTAATCGAGTATTGATAATATAGTACTATAATTTACTCCGTGAACATATGGAGGGGTTAAAGCCATAGTGGTGTAAGTCAATTTTTTTGACCACTTTTTTTTCCTTCTTTTTTCAACATATCTGCATGTGTAGACTGCATCTGTGAACTTAACTCGATAGGTTAAAAAAAGTGACTTACACCACTATGGCTTTAATCCCTCCATATATGCACACACATACATAAAGAATATATTTTTTTTAGATTTATGTTTCTTTAAATTTGATTTTTAATTATTTTTCAATTCATTAAATAAATTCTTTATTTTGTCAGGTAGCGTCTTTAGGCGTTCTCATGCATGCTGTTAACGTTATTATATTAATATTATATTATGTTAAATATACGAATTTTATATTAATAATTATTGTACATTAATTGTAATTGCATTATTATTTATAATATTTACCAGTTATTATCAATACACGATTTTTGAACGCTATAAAGATATGTTATATAGGAGTATAAGCAACAAGGAAGCGTCAGAATCAAAGGATTGCCACTAGTCCGTTCGATCATCGATGTCAAGCGATGTTAGGTGCGGTACTGACTCGGATGGGTGACCGCGCTGTACCCTTATGGAAAAATACACTCAACTGTTGGTGTTTAACCGTTAAAAAAACACCAAAGAAAAACCCTTAAAGTTGGGTGTGATTTTTGGATCACCAATTGAAGGTTAACCTTCAAATGATGGTTAACCTTCAATTGGCGGTCCGAAATCACACCCAACTTTAAGGGTTTTTCTTTGGTGCTTTTTAACGGTTAAACACCAACAGCTGAGTGTATTTTTCCGTAAGGGCGTCACTAACCTATATAGGTTAGTGGCGCGCTTTACTTTATTCAAATAATTTTATAACATGTTAAATAATTTTTGCGAATTCTGACAGCTACGACATAACAGGAACACTTCTATTTCGCTGCGCGTGCGGCCACGGAGCATGTGTCCGATCGACACCGTGTGCAATCGACACCGTGTCCGATCGACACCGTGTCCGATCGACACCGTGTCCGATCGACACCGTGTCCGATCGACACCGTGTCCGATCGACACCGTGTGCAATCGACACCGTGTCCGATCGACACCGTGTGCAATATCGACACCGTGTCCGATCGACAACGTGTGCAATTGACACCGTGTGCAATCGACACCGTGTGCAATCGACACCGTGTGCAATCGGCACCGTGTCCGATCGGCACCGTGTCCGATCGGCACCGTGTCCGATCGGCACCGTGTCCGATCGGCACCGTGTCCGAATGCAACTAAATGTGTCCGATAGTAACTGTGTCCAATCGGCACCGTATCCGAATGTAACTAAATGTGTCCGATAGTAACTGTGTCCAATCGGCACCGTGTCCGATCGTTACCGTTTTTTTGAGGTGAAACTTCTTTAGGCACAGTAGTGAGTTCGATTCGTGACACGAAATCACGAATTTCGCGACACGAAAATTTCGCGACACGAAAAGTGTAACGAAAATTCGACCAATAGGTGTACGGCGTTGGCGAGACGATCCTTCTTCTGGCACGGTAGTAAGATCGATTATGCGACACGGAAAAGCGACACGAATTTCGCGACAGAAAAAGTGTAACAAAAATTTGACCAATAGGCGTACGGCGTTGGCGAGACGGCTCCTTCTTCTGGCACGGTAGTAAATTCGATTATGCGACACAGAAAAGCGACACGAATTTTGGGAAACAAAAAGTGTAACCCAAATTCGATCAATAGGCGTACGGCGTTGGCGAGACGGCTCCTTCTTTTGGCATGGTAGTAAGTTCGATTTTGCGACACGAAAAAAATAAACGCGTGGTCGCCACGCGCGTTAGAAGTGAAACTTCTGAAGGCAAGGGCTTTGCCATACCTTTTCGCGTCCCAAAAGTCGTGTCGCTTTTCTGTGTCGCAAAATCAAACTTACTACCGTGCCAAAAGAATGAGCCGTCTCGTCAATACCGTATGCCTATTGGTCGAATTTTCGTTACACTTTTCCCAAAATTTTTGTTGCAAAATTCGTGTGGCTTTTTCGTGTCGCGAATCGAACTTACTACCGTGCCAAAAGAAGGAGCCGTGTCGCCAACGTCGTACGCCTATTGGTCGAATTTTCGTTACACTTTTCGTGTCGCAAAATTCGTGTTGCTTTTTCGTGTCGCGAATCGAACTTACAACCGTGCTAAAAGAATGAGCCGTCTCGCTAACGTCGTACGCCTATTGGTCGAATTTTCGTTACACTTTTCGTGTCGCGAAATTCGTGATTTCGTGTCGCAAAATTCGTGATTTTGTGTCGCGAATCGCACTTACTACCGTGCCTAAAGAAGTTTCACTTCAACAATACAACGGAATAAGTCACTTCAAGCCGCCCGCAACTCCAAAATGAAGTGTTACATGCAGTTCTCACTATATCTGTCTCGCCAGTGCCGTACGCCTGATCGAATTTTCGGTAAACTTTTCGTTTCCTAAAATTCGTGTCGCTTTTCTGTGTCGCAAAATCGAACTTACTACCGTGCCAAAAAGAAGAACACGAAGTTTTCGCTCTACCCGTCTCGCCAATGCCGTACGCCTATTGGTCGAATTTTCGTTACACTTTTCGTGTCGCGAAATTCGTGATTTCGTGTCGCAAAAATTGTGTCGCGAATCGAACACACTACCGTGCCTAAAGAAGTTTTACTTCAAAATTATATATAATCTCTTTTTCCCGGGTAGTTAAAAGCCTATTGGTCGAATTTTCGTTACACTTTTCGTGTCGCAAAATTCGTGTCGCTTTTTCGTGTCGCGAATCGAACTTACTACCGTGCCGAAAGAAGTTTCACTTCAACAATACAACGGAATCAGTTACTTCAAGCCGCCCGCAACTCCAAAATGTAGTGTTACATGCAGTTCTCACTATATCTGTCTCGCCAGTGCCGTACGCCTGATCGAATTTTCGTTAAACTTTTCGTTTCCCAAAATTCGTGTCGCTTTTTCGTGCCGCAAAATCGAACTTACTACCATGCCAAAAGAAGGAGCCGTCTCGCCAACGCCGTACGCCTATTGGTCGAATTTGGATTATACTTTTTGTTTCCCAAAATTCGTGTCGCTTTTCCGTGTCGCAAAATCGAACTTACTACCGTGCCAAAAGAAGGACACGAAGTTTTCGCTCTACCCGTCTCGCCAATGCCGTACGCCTATTGGTCGAATTTTTGTTACACTTTTCGTGTCGCGAAATTCGTGATTTCGTGTCGCAAAAATCGTGTCGCGAATCGAACTCACTACCGTGCCTAAAGAAGTTTCACTTCAAAATTATATATAATCTTTTTTTCCCGGGTAGTTAAAAGCCTATTGGTCGAATTTGGATTATACTTTTTGTTTCCCAAAATTCGTGTCGCTTTTCCGTGTCGCAAAATCGAACTTACTACCGTGCCAAAAGAAGGTGCCGTCTCACCAACGTCGTACGCCTATTGGTCGAATTTTCGTTACACTTTTCGTGTCGCAAAATTCGTGTTGCTTTTTCGTGTCGCGAATCGAACTTACTACCGTGCCAAAAGAATGAGCCGTCTCGCTAACGTCGTATGCCTATTGGTCGAATTTTCGTTACACTTTTCGTGTCGCAAAATTCGTGATTTTGTGTCGCGAATCGCACTTACTACCGTGCCTAAAGAAGTTTCACTTCAACAATACAACGGAATCAGTCACTTCAAGCCGCCCGCAACTCCAAAATGTAGTGTTACATGCAGTTCTCACTGTATCTGTCTCGCCAGTGCCGTACGCCTGATCGAATTTTCGTTAAACTTTTCGTTTCCCAAAATTCGTGTCGCTTTTTCGTGTCGCAAAATCGGACTTACTACCATGCCAAAAGAAGGAGCCGTCTCGCCAACGCCGTACGCCTATTGATCGAATTTGGGTTACACTTTTTGTTTCCCAAAATTCGTGTCGCTTTTCTGTGTCGCAAAATCGAACTTACTACCGTGCCAAAAGAAGAACACGAAGTTTTCGCTCCACCCGTCTCGCCAATCCCGTACGGCTATTGGTCGAATTTTTGTTACACTTTTCGTGTCGCGAAATTCGTGTCGCTTTTCCGTGTCGCATAATCGAACGTGGTCCCCGATTACTTGGGGTGGCACCTGAGGCGTCGGCGCGTGACCGCGCACGTGGCGGCGGTCTCGGCGCCTCTTCCTCCTCCTCCTCCTCGTCAATGGGAGGGAGGCGGCGGGCCTCCCTCTCCCTAACCCTTTCGTCCGCCTCCTTCTGCGACATAACGCTGCCACAGAAGGAGACGAGCGCCCTCCATTTTTCCTCTCCCCCCGGTCCGACCGCCGCCGCGACGATCGCCTGAAGGGAGAGGTCCTGCCCCAGTTTTGTCCGGAGGACACGGCGCAGCTCCTCCCACGCGGGGCAGAATTCTAACGTATGCTGCGCCGTGTCCGCCTCCTCCAGACAATAGTAACAGCCGGCGGTGCGCTCCCTTCCTATGCGCCACAAGTACTTACCGAAGCAGCCATGCCCGGTGAGCACCTGTGACGCGTGAAATGTGATTCCGCGTCTCTTCCGGCCCGCCCATTCCCTTAGGACGGGCCGGATGGCCTCTCGGACCCTCTCCCCTAACTGCAGCCGGGGGTCGTCCAGATACGCCTCTCAGCTGTGGAGGAGGGTCTTCTTGGCCTGCAGCGTCCGATCGTTACCGTGTCCGATCGGCACCGTGTCCGATTGACACCGTGTCCAATCGTTACCGTGTCCGATCGGCACCGTGTCCGATCGACACCGTGTCCAATCGACACCGTGTCCGATCGACACCGTGTCCGATCGACACCGTGTCCGATTGGCACCGTGTCCGATCGTTATCGTGTCCGATCGGGAAATATTGTCGTGTCCAATTTGTAATATGCGCAATCGGGACCATCCCGTTCGGAGATAATAGAAAACAGAGCCGATGAAAAACCGTGCATTTCGTGCAGGCGTAAGGCACACAACGAGTGCGTGCGCTCGTCAGACTCTGTTTTTACATGCTTTAACTGTTAGCGAAAAAGAAAATTGATTTTCTTGAAATTATTTTCCGCTTTCCATTTTTCTACTAAAAAAACAATGAATAAAGTGTATTCTATTATTTTTTATGATCAAAATTATGTATCTTTATTTAAAATCCAGTCCGAGAATGAAGACACGACTCCGCCCCGGAAATTTTGACTTTTCGATTTTTGCACCTTTGTCGTTTTTACTCTATACCGATTGAACAAAGCGACGTAGACCAAAAATGCCTTCATAAATTTTGTAGCCAAGGGTTCACTCTTTACAATGGTATACTATATTTCACTAAAATGATTTATTTTGTTGTTAAAAATCGGCATCGAAAAAAGGGCCGACTTCGCCCCTGTCTCCCCTATTTGACTTTGTATTTATGTAGACTTTGCAATATACCAATTATTTTCTGCTTAAAAAAAAGCATTAACTCTATTTCTATTATTTTTTAACCATATGATTATACCAATTATTTTCTACTTTAAAAAAAGCATAAGCTCTATTTCTATTATCTTTTTTTAACTATAGGGGAGACCGAGGCTAAAACGTCTACGGGGTAAAAACGTCTAATCAAATATCTCGGAACCTGTATATTGTGCGAACTCGCTATTAACATTGTAAATGCTGCTTATGGTACCCATGTGACCAACGGAGTTTCGGCAGGTTACCTGCCGTGTTATGATTTTTACGAGGGCAAACGTGTTTTCGGAAGTTGAAAGTGAATTTTTCTGCTCGTGGAAATTTTGTAATATCTGCAATAATATTTGCTCTCCAAATCTCAGGTACGTGATTATAAAGAGTAATGCATGCTGAACACGAATCCAGTGTAGTTTTTTCATTATCGTTGATGTCTAATATTTTGTGGGCGAAAAAACCTGAAACTTGTGTTTGGGGCTAATCCGTCAGGAAGCACCCGGGGCTAGTCCGGCAGTCTCGTCACTGTGGCGCGCCGGGCGCATGACTTCAGCTCACGGCGATTTCAGGTTAGGTTTCCCTCGAGCGCGATTCTGTCTTCCGTTGCACGTGCGTCAGTTTGTATAGGAGGGAAATGGTACGCACGTATCGTCGCAAAACGACTCCCGTCGACAAGGAGCAACTCAAGAAGGCAGTTCTTGCGGTGAGAAAAGATAAAATGAGCGCTTACGCAGCCGCAAAACAATTCGATGTCCGGAGAACCACGTTGAACGACTTGAAAAAAATGTCACCCCGAGAAAAAATAATTTTGACTAATCATATATAATTGTATATGATTATGTATAGAATCATAAATGAATATATATGGATATATTTATGATCATATTTACATCTTGCTTTTTGTATGATTATATATGGATCCATATATGATTAGATCTGACCATTCCTAGGCTGATATGACTAATATATGACTCATACCTGACTGTATATGAATTCATATATGACTATATTTAAATCTATGTATGATTCTATCTAATCATGACTGGCTAATATGAACTCGCACCTGACTATATGTGAATTTATATATAACTAGATATATATCCATATATAATTGTGCGTATTTAGATCTGACCATTTCTATGCTGATGTGACTAATATATTCTAATTCGTATGAGTAGGTACAGATTCATATATGATTAGACCTAATCAAGCCTGACTCATACCTGACTGTATATGAATTCATGTATGACTATATATATCGAGATCTTAAAATCTCGAGATACACTGCGTTTGCCTCGCGTATATAAAGTCACGAGGTCTCGCTTCGCGCGTACTTGGCGCGAGACACTGCTGTGTCTCTTGATATATATATATATATACATGCCTCATTGTTTATTGAAGCTTTTCCAAATATATTTTTATTATACATTTTATTGTATTTTCAAATAAACGTAATAATTGAATATATTCTCACAAATATTTATGATAATAATAATAAGCATGTTAAATAATTATATTTACATTATAAATATATTCCATCATACTATACATAATTATGGCGCTTGGCCAATATAGATGCGGACCGGCGATGTCGGTTGGAGATTTTGGTGGCCCTGAAAAGGGCCGGTTGTTATGTGGCCCTGACAAGGGCCGATTGGTCTCGTCCTATTGGGGGAGCCGCTCACTCCAGACGAGGCACGGTCTCGTGCGCGTCCGGTGGAGTGGTTGTCGGTCTCCCCACGGGCCTGCTCGTTTCCACGCCGGCGGTGTCCCGGGTGGCGTTAGCGTCCCCGGCTGGTCGGCTTCAAACTCCTCGGTCTGAGTTGCCTGGGTACCGCTGGGACAGGGGAGGTATGCCTGCGTCCCCTTGTCGACGGCCGGAGCTTCCCAGTCGCTATCTGTCTGCACCTCGGTACCACTCGTCTGAGGTTGTGCCTGCGACCCACGGTGGACCCGCGCTGGCGGCACGGTCTGCGTGCCCTGATGATGTTGGTCCCCTGGAGACCGTGGTAGCGGCGACCGTAGCGGCGGCACTGTGTACCTCGGCGAAGTGAGACGGCGGAGGCGTATGTCCCACGTCGTAAGCAGGTCCCTCGGAGGTCTAGTGAGCGGCCACGGTGGTGATTCGAGCCGTATTAGCTTCCACGCTGCAGGAGAATCCTGCGGCTGCACGGATGGATGAGGCAGCAATGTGCGTGAAGTAGGCGGCTTTGTACGGCTATTCTTCCGTAGCGTCCTGGAGACTGTTCTTCTCGTAGCTGTGTGTGTAATGCCAGCTGTGCGAAGATAGTCGAAGGTACCGTCGTTGACGGCCCTTATATACCCTGGTCGCCGATTTTCTCTTACGAGAAAGATCAGCCGCCTAGCGGAGCCGGCTTGTTGTTATCCTGGGGTGTCATTGCTGGAGCACGTGCTCGCCATGTGTGACGGGTTGCCGTGTTACTGGCGCTTTCGCGTAGAACGGGTTGCCGTTCTGCAGGGGCGCGCTTTCATGCGTGCTGTGTGGCGGTGGAGCCGCCGATCTCGGGGCGCTCACAGCCGCCACAGGACCCCCTTCGTTGTATCAAACTCCCGCTTGGAACCGGACGACTGGTTTTCGTGTCCTGGTACTTCGTGTTACTGTTGTTGGTGTGGTATTGTTTGACCGTTGGTCTTCGATCTTCTGTTTGTTTTCCCATGCTGGGATCGTTTCCGTCTCTATCAGCATGTAAGCTGGTTTGAGTCGTTCTGCTGAGATGTTTATGCTCTTGTTTCCTATCTGGAGGGTGAAGAATCGTTCTGTCCGTTTGATGACCTTGTATGGGCCATCGTAGCGGGGGCGCAGTGCGCCTGTTGGTGCGTCGTGTCTTACGAAGACGTAGGGTGATTTTTCTAACCCCTGATGCACGAATATGTCCTTCCTTCCGTGTCTCTTTAGCTTAGGTGTCAGCTGAGCCATGTGGTTGCGTAATCGGGTGATAAAGTCTGTTTCGTCTGCCTCTTTCTCGTTTTTGCTTGTGTCGAAGAATTCTCCTGGTAGGTGGATCGGTTCTCCGTACACCATTTATGCTGGCGTTGCTGCTATATCCTCTTTGATGGTTGCCCTGATGCCCATGAGTATTACTGGCAGGATCTCGGTCCATGCCTCTGTCTCGTGGCATCTGATCGCTGCTTTAAGCTGCCGGTGGAATCTCTCTACCATTCCATTAGCTTGTGGGTGGTAGGCCGTAGTTCTCCAGTGTTTAGTTCCGGTTATCCGCATCAGGCGTCGGAACAGGTCGGACTCGAACTGGCGTCCTTGATCGGTGGTGATCCTTTCCGGTATCCCGTAACGGGCCATCCACTGGAAAAAGAGTTGTTTTGCGATAGTCTCTGCAGTTATGTCTTCCACCGGGATTACTTCGGGCCAGCGTGTGAATCTATCTATAATGGTTAGGCAGTATCTGCATCCGTTGGATGTCGGTAGGGGTCCTACTAGGTCCAGGTGGATGTGCTGGAATCGGCGCGTTGGCTGAAGGAATGTGCCGATGGCGGGACGGTTGTGTCTCCCGACCTTTGCGCGTTGACATTGAAGGCATGTCCTCGTCCACTGCTGGCAATCTTTATTGATTCCTGGCCACACGAATCGCTGCGTGATTAGCTTTGTGGTGGCCTTAACTCCGGGGTGTGATAGACCGTGCAGGTTTTGAAAGACCTGCCTGCGGTATGGTGCTGGTACGAACGGTCTCTGTATGCCGCTTGCGTTGTCGCAATATAGCTTTATAGTCGTTCCCGGGATGCTGACTTGTGTGAGTTTTAGTGCTGAAGTGTCGTCCTCTCGAATGGCCGTGAGTTCTTCGTCCTCGTCTTGTGCTCTTGCTAGCTCCTCGTATCCTACTGCTGTTGTTATGCTGTCCACTCTGGATAAAGTGTCAGCTACCACGTTGTCTGCGCCTTTGATGTGTCGGATGTCTGTCGTGAACTGTCCGATGAACTCGAGGTGTCGAGCTTGTCTTGGCGAACTTTTTAGTGGGTTTTGTAGCATTGCGTATACCAGAGGTTTATGGTCTGTGTATACGATGAAATGCCTTCCTTCCACGAGGTGTTGGAAGTGTTTTATTGCTGCGTATATTGCTAGCAATTCTCTGTCGTACGGACTATACTTCTGTTGTGCTTTGGACAGCTTCTTGCTGAAGAACGCTAGTGGCTGCGCTTGTCCTTCCACTAGCTGGTGTATGACTGCTCCTATGGCGGTATCCGAGGCGTCCGTCGTTATGGTGAGCGGGGCCTCGGGTAGTGGATGTGCCAAGAGCGTTGCTTGGGCAAGGCTTTTCTTGCAATGCTCGAAAGCGGCTTCCAATTCCGGTGTCCATTCGACCGGTGTCTTTCCCTTTTTCTTCTTCCCGGCGAGTATGTCGTTCAAAGTTGCTTGTTCCTTTGCTGCGTTTGGCACGAATCGGCGATAGAAGTTAATTGTGCCAAGGAATCGTCGGAGTTGTTTTACGGTTTCCGGCTTCCGGAAGTTCTGAATCGCTTCCACCTTCTCTGGCAGCGGTCGTGTTCCGTCTTTTGAGATGAGGTATCCCAGGAATTTTACCTCTGTCACTCCGAAGGTGCACTTTGCTGGATTCAGTCGTATCCCGTACTGTTGTAGGCGTCGGAATACCTCTCTTAGATGGCGTTTGTGCTCTTCTTCGTTGGCGGAAGCTATCAGGATATCGTCGATGTAAGCGTAGCAAAAGTCCAGCCCTCTTAACACCTCGTTGATAAATCGTTGAAATGTCTGCGCGGCGTTCCTCAAACCAAACGGCATGTAGACGTACTCGAATAGGCCGAAGGGTGTGATTATATCCCGTCTTCGGGATGTCCTCTGGGTTGACAGGAATCTGGTTATATGCCCTGACCAGATCTATCGTCGAGAAGATGGTCTTTTCATGTAGTGACTGTGAAAAGTCCTCGATATGTGATATCGGGTACATGTCTGGCTTGGTTCGCCTATTTACTGGGCGGTAGTCTCCGCACACTCTCCATTGGTCCGTTTTCTTGGGGACCATATGCAGTGGTGCTGCCCACGAGCTCTTCGAAGGCCGGATTATTCCCTCGCGTTGTAAGAGGTCGAACTCCATTTTTGCTGCTCTTAGCTTATCCGGCGCCAGGCGTCTTGGTCGGCACGCCTCTGGTGGGCCTGGCGTGGTGTTTATATAATGCACGGTATTGTGCGAGCATCTTATTGTTCCCGTTTGCCGTGTTATCTCGGGGAACTCCTTTAATATTCGGTGGTAGTGTGACTCCTCGTTGATTGCTTTTACCGAAGAGGTGTGCTGTTCTTGAGTGCGTCCTCTCGCGCACAAGCCTGTCTGCCCATCGACCAGGCATCCCCTTCTGACGTCTGGTAACAGATGGTAGTATGCCAGGAAGTCTGATCCTATGATCGGCGTCGTGACGTCCGCGATGATAAATCTCCACGGGAAATCCCGTCGCAGTCCGAAATCGGGTTGGAGGTTCGTGTTTCCATAGGTCGATATTGTGGACCCGTTGGCTGCGTAGAGTTCGCATTTCTCTTTTCGCTTCTCTCTGCCTCGCTGGTGTGTGTAGACGCTGACGTCTGACCCAGTGTCTATCAGATATCGCATCTTCGTCTTTCTGTCCGTCAGGAAGAGGCGGCACGGTCGTGGGCTATCGTTGTTGGCCGCCATCAACAACTGCCCTCCGTGTTTTCCGGCTTGGCTGATTTGATTGCCTTGTAGGTGCACGGTTCCTCGCATTTCCGTGCTTTGTCTTTGAAAGTGCGGTGGTAATAACAGTGTTCCACCGTAAATCCCTTGGTGTGGCCGCGGCTGCGGCTGTGGCTGCGACTGCGATTCCGCTCTCTGCTGCGGGACCGGTCCTCTCTCCACCGTCTCTTTTCCTTGGAAAACTGTGTTGTCAGGGCTGCTACCTGTTTTGTCAGTGCCTGGATCTGCGCTTCCAAAGATGTCTTCTCCGCGCCGGCTGGCCCTATTGCTGCGACGACTGCGCGATCGTTGACCTCATGTATGCGGTCGGCTTGCTCCGCAACTTCTTCTAAGCGGTCTCCTTGACGTGTCGCTAGGATGACCTGCATCTGGGCTGGTAATCTTCCCAACCACAGCGTTCGGAGTAGGTTATCTGGCACTGCGGTGCCTGCCAGTCCTTTCAGGTGGCGTAGAAACTGCGATGGCTTCCTATCGCCGAGCTCCTCGTGTTCTAGAAGTTGTCTTGTTCGTTGCTCCTGGGATGCTGAGAGCCGCTGTATGAGCGTCTGTTTCAACTTCCCGTATTTATCCTCTGCTGATGGAGACGTGACGACGTCTTTTATCTCCTTGGCGAATCTTGTGTCTATCTGCGACAGTGCGTAGGCGTACCGTGTAGTATCCTGCGTGATTCCGCATATGATGAACTGGCTCTCCAGTTGCGCGAACCACAGCTCCGGTTCCTCTGGCCAGAATGGTGGCATCCTCAAGCCCACGCGGTTTATATGGAGCTCTTCCTTGGCTTGGTGGGGGTCATCCCCTCCTGCAGGCTTTGGTGTCGCCATCTCGTTCCTTGTTCTTCCGTCGGGGTCACCAGTTATGGCGCTTGGCCAATATAGATGCGGACCGGCGATGTCGGTTGGAGATTTTGGTGGCCCTGAAAAGGGCCGGTTGTTATGTGGCCCTGACAAGGGCCGATTGGTCTCGTCCTATTGGGGGAGCCGCTCACTCCAGACGAGGCACGGTCTCGTGCGCGTCCGGTGGAGTGGTTGTCGGTCTCCCCACGGGCCTGCTCGTTTCCACGCCGGCGGTGTCCCGGGTGGCGTTAGCGTCCCCGGCTGGTCGGCTTCAAACTCCTCGGTCTGCGTTGCCTGGGTACCGCTGGGACAGGGGAGGTATGCCTGCGTCCCCTTGTCGACGGCCGGAGCTTCCCAGTCGCTATCTGTCTGCACCTCGGTACCACTCGTCTGAGGTTGTGCCTGCGACCCACGGTGGACCCGCGCTGGCGGCACGGTCTGCGTGCCCTGATGATGTTGGTCCCCTGGAGACCGTGGTAGCGGCGACCGTAGCGGCGGCACTGTGTACCTCGGCGAAGTGAGACGGCGGAGGCGTATGTCCCACGTCGTAAGCAGGTCCCTCGGAGGTCTAGTGAGCGGCCACGGTGGTGATTCGAGCCGTATTAGCTTCCACGCTGCAGGAGAATCCTGCGGCTGCACGGATGGATGAGGCAGCAATGTGCGTGAAGTAGGCGGCTTTGTACGGCTATTCTTCCGTAGCGTCCTGGAGACTGTTCTTCTCGTAGCTGTGTGTGTAATGCCAGCTGTGCGAAGATAGTCGAAGGTACCGTCGTTGACGGCCCTTATATACCCTGGTCGCCGATTTTCTCTTACGAGAAAGATCAGCCGCCTAGCGGAGCCGGCTTGTTGTTATCCTGGGGTGTCATTGCTGGAGCACGTGCTCGCCATGTGTGACGGGTTGCCGTGTTACTGGCGCTTTCGCGTAGAACGGGTTGCCGTTCTGCAGGGGCGCGCTTTCATGCGTGCTGTGTGGCGGTGGAGCCGCCGATCTCGGGGCGCTCACAGCCGCCACATAATTATATACACAATCATATATACTTATGTATGATCAAACATAATTATATATGATTATATCTACTCGTTACAATGCGTGACACATATATGAATAGATGTGATAATATTTTAATGGTCATATATGATTATATGAATAGATATGACCGTCTATATGACTTTGCATGAGCATGCATGGTCAGACCTGGCCAATTTTCGGATCTGGGGGTCAATCATGAATCTTTTCCCCTAGGGTGGAAACGTGAAAAATGAAAAATCTCTCTTTCTATTGATGTTAAATAGAAAGAGATAGTCATATAAAACTTTTCACTTTCCACGTTCCACATTAATACATGATTGACCCCCTGATCATATAAACAATAATATATGATCATATATAATTAATCAAAATTATTTTTTCTCGGGACAAAAACAGAACTGCAGCCTTCGACGAGCAGTGGACGTAAATCGAAATCAAGGAAGCAGCAGCGGTCGGATTCTGACGAGGACTTGGATAATACGTGCTGCGTGTGCTCAGAGAAGTTGACAATAAACAGAGCATATGGGAAACAGTGCATTGCGTGCGAGCGTAGGGCACACAACACATGTGTGCGCTTGTCAGGATCTGTATTCACGTGCCTAAATTGTTTTATAGAATAGGTAAAACAATTATTTTTTAATAATGTTTCGCATAAAAATTTTAAATAAATTTTTATATTTTTCTCTCAAAAAACAATTATTAAAATGTATCCTATCATTTTTCAGGATTAGATGTACGTATATGTATTGAAAATGCAGTGTGACGGACTTACCCCGGGGGGGGGGGGGGGGGGTGACGGTTCAACCCCGGCATTTTTGAGATTTCAATTTTTCCACCGTTGTCGTTTTTACTCTATACCGGTTAAACAAAGCGACGTAGACAAAAATTTCTTTTATAAATTTTGTAGCTAAAGGCTCACTCTTTACAGTGGTATACCACATTTAACTAAAATTATTTATTTTGTTGTTAAAAATCGGCACCGAAAAAAACTGGCGGTTTAGCCCCGGTCTCCCCTATAGTTAAAAAAGATAATAGAAATAGAGTTTATGCTTTTTTTAAAGCAGAAAATAATTGATATATTGAAAAGTCTATATAAATACAAAGTACAATAAATACAAAGTCAAATAATAGCACATAATTAAAGTAAGGTGCCAGACTATTATAAGACAGGTTGCTGTTATACTGTATTATTATTGTAATTTCATGCACTTTTACGTCACTACGCATGATCATGTGTGTCGAATCTACGGCTGGGTTCGGGGAGCGAGCTTTTAGCGCTATGAGCGTGCTCTGTCCTTGTTCAACTTTTAGTAAGTAACAGAGATAGAATGACGTTGTCAGCGCTAATAGCGTCTCCCCGAACGCACCTTACATCATGTCGGTATGACAGACATTCTAACCAAGCAACTATCAATTTTAGTATTTAATAGTTGCTTTTCCATTTACATCAAAACTCAGATAATTCTCACTTGTGACGTCATAACTCAGTTAAATGCACGTTCTTTTTGCATGCTGGCAAGTGAGATTCAACTGAGTTTTTATCCACAATCGAGACCATGTGCTTTAATGAATCTAATAGATTCACATTAAAAGAGAGGCTATGGACCTGTATTATTATGCGATAGCTTTGTCACTAAAATAAGCAGGTAAATACAAAATAACATATCTTACCTGAGTATAAATACTCACATAACTGAGTGACTCACAAGGGAACTACCACAACTGTCCGGCTCCGATTTGAATTTCCTTTAAGTATGTTGTTAAACACAAAAATCCAACAGACACGTATTT
Source organism: Temnothorax rugatulus (assembly GCA_035220575.1). Lineage (NCBI taxonomy): Eukaryota > Metazoa > Arthropoda > Insecta > Hymenoptera > Formicidae > Temnothorax > Temnothorax rugatulus. Next base: position 25,678 of record JASTWL010000620.1, on the reverse strand, counting down.
TTTTATAGGGGTCCTAATTCATCTTTAGGGGGTGAAACACCCCTTCGAAAAAATCGGTTTTTCTCTTTCGGGCCGAATATCTCCGAAACCATAAGAGATAGAAAACTTTTCCAAAATGGAAATTAAATGGCTTCAAAAGTACTTTGAAATAATGACAAAATAATTTTTTTATTTCTTTTATTTTTAAATATACCCCCGCCACCAATACATTTTTTTTCAAAATTTTAAAAATTGTTTATTACCAAATAGAAGGTTATTTTTTTACGAATTCAACCATATATGATTAAGTTATGTTACGATAAACCATTTTCAAGAATTAATTACAAACGCCTCCGTATATACGCTATCCATGCTCATCCGTACTATATGTGCGTAAGTAATTATTGTCGAAACAATAAGATATATAAAAAATGTTGTAAGTAAAATTTTTATAGTTTTCTATATGCTTTATAATTGTATATATGTATATAATATATATTTAGGTTTTCTACAATAAAAATGTAATAATTTTTAAAATACCCTCAGCCTTGTTATTATTTCTTTGACATTTACGTTTTTCTATAAATAAAGATTGTAGACAATTTTATTCAAAATTCATTCACTTATAATAAAATTATTTTATAAAATTGAATCTTTGAGAAATGAGCAAAAAAATCACTATATATCTATGTCGCAGCGCTACACTTTGTATTTTTCACTCATTATACACATTACAATAACGATATTCGACGAAAAAATGTTTCAAACATAATGTATTCTTGCACCAAGAACATCTTACTGCAGCTATATTATCACAACCTTCGATATCACATGTTGTTGAACTGTCATACAAACTAAATTGTACTGGATTTTCAAATTCTTCTGGCCTTTCGTTCGTATAACCACTTTTAAACCACGATGTTCAGGATTTTCACCGCGATCGATCACCGCGATCGATACCGCTGCCGCCATCCCTGAGCCGCCCCCTGAACGAGGCGACTTCGCGCCGCTCCCCCGCGTCACCCCTGACCGCGCAGTCTCTCGCGTCGCGTTATCGATCCGGACATGCGAGGATCCCGTGATCCTGCGAAACGCGCCTATTGGCCCTTTCAATTGTCGCGTCACGGAATGCTCCGGAAACGGGCCCGCGAGAGCTCCGGTCCCTTCAGTAGAAGATAATCGAGCGGTTCAAGCGGTCGTTCCAGCCGACTTGCACCCGTACGCACAGATCTCTACTCCGATTCACGCGGTCTCGCCGTCGTGCATTCGTTAATCTCGCAAGTGGCGGTTCACGCGGACTTACGCCCCGTTGTGCATCCGCGCTGCAGTTACAGTGCCGTCAGTGCACTCAGCCAAGTGTCTCGCAGACACTCGCAACCGCGCCATTCGCGCGCTCGATCCGCTCTCACAGTGCGGTGACGAACTTAACGCCTCTGAGCGTCTGCATTTTCACCCTCGCTGACAGCGAGAGGTGCATTCCGTACTCTACTCCACGCCGCGCCTCGTTGTAAAGGCCCTCGGCGAAACTGTACATTGCAAATAAAGTGCCGTGTAATATTTGACGTGAACAGAGCAGTGTCCGTTCATTTTCCGCACTCCGGATCCCTGTCGGGGTCGACTCGGCCTCCTCTTACGCCAATTGGCGAAGCCGGAGTTACGCCCGGCAATCGCAAATTTGCCAACACACGAATATTTAAATAAGTTGTGATATCGTGGGGATGACAATTGATTATGTATCAGAGATTGCAATTTTATTATATTATTTCGTTCATGCAAATTTATATTACTTTCCAAGAGTAAAACAGTATCTGAAAATCTTTTAGCAAAATTTTTCCAAATTCTAAATCCATAAACATCTAATGGTTGTATTTTTCCTGTAGATCATTATACGAATATCATTATTGTAATGTGTATAATGAGTGAAAAATACAAAGTGTAGCGCTGCGACATAGATATATAGTGATTTTTTTGCTCATTTCTCAAAGATTCAATTTTATAAAATAATTTTATTATAAGTGAATGAATTTTGAATAAAATTGTCTACAATCTTTATTTATAGAAAAACGTAAATGTCAAAGAAATAATAACAAGGCTGAGGGTATTTTAAAAATTATTACATTTTTATTGTAGAAAACCTAAATATATATTATATACATATATATAATTATAAAGCATATAGAAAACTATAAAAATTTTACTTACAACATTTTTTATATATCTTATTGTTTCGACAATAATTACTTACGCACATATAGTACGGATGAGCATGGATAGCGTATATACGGAGGCGTTTGTAATTAATTCTTGAAAATGGTTTATCGTAACATAACTTAATCATATATGGTTGAATTCGTAAAAAAATAACCTTCTATTTGGTGATAAACAATTTTTAAAATTTTGAAAAAAATGTATTGGTGGCGGGGGTATATTTAAAAATAAAAAAAATAAAAAAATTATTTTGTCATTATTTCAAAGTACTTTTGAAGCCATTTAATTTCCATTTTGGAAAAGTTTTCTATCTCTTATGGTTTCGGAGATATTCGGCCCGAAAGAGAAAAACCGATTTTTTCGAAGGGGTGTTTCACCCCCTAAAGATGAATTAGGGCCCCTATGAAAAAATACGTGTCTGTTGGATTTTTGTGTTTAACAACATACTTAAAGGAAATTCAAATCGGAGCCGGACAGTTGTGGTAGTTCCCTTGTCAGATCACTTGAGTGTAAATGGAAAGCAACTAATAACTTTTTTCCTAATTGAGAGCGACAATTTTAAGATTCATGTTTTACGCACCAAAATACACAAAATTGTGAAGTTTCAGCCAAATCAGTGAGAAAGCCCCTCTCCTTCATAATTACTACACTTATTTTGAGTATAACAGAATTGATATTTAAGTTAAATTTTTAGATTAATGGCGACACCGAAAGGCGTATTGACGTTTACGAAAACATAACCTTTTAATGCGGTTAGAAGAAAAATGGCGGACGAGTATACTCACATTTATAGAACCTTAATTTCTTTCTCCATGGGAATGCACCCTTTGTTGGATATAACAATCACACAGGAGTATGGCGCTAGGGTCGCGATCTGGTTACTGTTGGATATAATGGCGCTAGAGTCACGATGTAGTTACCGACCGGATTCGGCAATATTGTCACTAGATTATAATTGTCTATGGCCGGAATTTTTGCATTCGGAGAGTCGAGTTTACTTTCTGTGCCTCTTACTTGAGTTCAGTTCTGTCTCTACCGGCTAATGTATAAGTCGTTACGTAATAAACAAAACTGTGTGATATCAAAGTACGTACAAATACGCGTAGAGTTGTTAACCTGTCCCGTTTCAGCACAGCACAGCCAAGTGAAGGATACGGGAAGGCTCAGATTCAACACCCTTATATTTAAAACGTCGCGTCGTCTACAATGGCAGCAGGAGTAGTGGATTAAGGGGATCCTAGAGTGACAGCGACACTGACTAATCGGTCTAAGCAATATCTTTGAATTGGCTGAACAGAATGGAAAATCCTTTTACACGATTAAAGTACGCACAAAATTGTAGAGGGCTGTACATGATTTTTTCTGATAAACTAAAAAAAAAAAAAAAAGAAATGAACGCGTGGTCGCCACGCGCGTTAGAAGTAAAACTTCTGAAGGCAAGGGCTTTGCCATAACTTTTCGTTTCCCAAAATTCATGTCGCTTTTCCGTGTCACAAAATCGAACTTACTACCATGCCAAATGAATGAGCCGTCTCGTCAATGCCGTACGCCTATTGGTCGAATTTTCGTTACACTTTTCGTTTCCCAAAATTTGTGTTGCAAAATTCGTGTCGCTTTTCCGTGTCGCATAATCGAACTTACTACCGTGCCAGAAGAAGGACCAGAAGGACCGTCTCGCCAACGCCGTACACCTATTGGTCGAATTTTCGTTACACTTTTCGTGTCGCGAAATTCGTGATTTCGTGTCGCGAATCGAACTCACTACCGTGCCTAAAGAAGTTTCACTTCAAAAAAAATGAGCGCGTGGTCGCCACGCGCGTTAGAGCCACCGCACAAGACTCTCGTATGGTCACGTAGCATAACGTAACGTGAGCCAACGCACAAGAAACGTATTGGTTACGGCCGTTACGGCGTTATACGTTTCTTGTGCGTTGATCTACGTTACGTTACCATGCGAGAGCTTGTGCGGAGGCTCTAACCGATACGTTTCTTGTGCGTTGGTTCACGTTACGTTATGCTACGTGACCATACGAGAGTCTTGTGCGGTGGCTCTTAGAAGTGAAACTTCTAAAGGCAAGGCTTTGCCATAACTTTTCTGAAATTAATACAAAAACAATACAACGGAATTAATCACTTCAAGCCGCCCGCAACTCGAAAATGTAGTGTTACATGCAGTTCTCACTATATCCGTCTCGCCAATGCCGTACGCCTGATCGAATTTTCGTTAAACTTTTCGTTTCCCAAAATTCGTGTCGCTTTTTCGTGTCGCAAAATCGAACTTACTACCATGCCAAAAGAAGGAGCCGTCTCGCCAACGCCGTACGCCTATTGATCGAATTTGGGTTACACTTTTTGTATCCCAAAATTCGTGTCGCTTTTCTGTGTCGCAAAATCGAACTTACTACCGTGCCAAAAGAAGAACACGAAGTTTTCGCTCCACCCGTCTCGCCAATCCCGTACGGCAATTGGTCGAATTTTCGTTACACTTTTCGTGTCGCGAAATTCGTGTCGCTTTTCCGTGTCGCATAATCGAACTTACTACCGTGCCAGAAGAAGGAGCCGTCTCGCCAACGCCGTACGCCTATTGGTCAAATGTTCGTTACACTTTTCGTGTCGCGAAATTCGTGTCGCTTTTCCGTGTCGCATAATCGAACTTACTACCGTGCCAGAAGAAGGACCGTCTCGCCAACGCCATACACCTATTGGTCAAATTTCGTTACACTTTTCGTGTCGCGAAATTCGTGTCGCTTTTCCGTGTCGCATAATCGAACTTACTACCGTACCAAAACTTACTACCGTGCCAGAAGAAGAAGCCGTCTCGCCAACGCCGTACGCCTATTGGTCAAATTTTCGTTACACTTTTCGTGTCGCGAAATTCGTGCGCTTTTCCGTGTCGCATAATCGAACTTACTACCGTGCCAGAAGAAGGACCGTCTCGCCAACGCCGTACGCCTATTGGTCAAATTTTCGTTACACTTTTCGTGTCGCGAAATTCGTGTCGCTTTTCCGTGTCGCATAATCGAACTTACTACCGTGCCAGAAGAAGGACCGTCTCGCCAACGCCGTACGCCTATTGGTCGAATTTTCGTTACACTTTTCGTGTCGCGAAATTCGTGTCGCTTTTCCGTATCGCATAATCGAACTTACTGCCGTGCCAGAAGAAGGACCGTCTCGCCAACGCCGTACACCTATTGGTCGAATTTTCGTTACACTTCTCGTGTCGCGAAATTTTCGTGTCGCGAAATTCGTGATTTCGTGTCGCGAATCGAACTCATTACCGTGCCTAAAGAAGTTTCACTTCAAAAATTTTATATTGTCTTCACCTGACGACAATATTTGCTTTATACAAAAATTCTGCAGTTTTTCTATAGAAAATAGTGATGCAGCCCTCTACAAAAAACTGTCAGGAGTAATATCGTGCAATTAGAAGTAAGATTTGAAGCCTAAAAAAAAAAGATATTATTTAGCCCAGTGGAAGATGATAGGTTAGGTGCTATCCTTGTCTATATCCTTGTCTATACAAGGACAGATATAGGTCGATAACATAGAAAATGGTAATTTTGTCGGTTATACAGACGGCTCCAGCATAACCTTAAGATTATACGCCAGAGTAAGATGATTTTCCGGTGTAAAAGGGCGTAGAGTAAGGCCCCAGTAAACAATTTGTCAGCAAATTGTAACCAAATTGACACCAAATACGCGCAAAACTTGTCGACAATTCCGGTGCGATCTGTGTCTGCAATACGCTTGTGTTTTCCTAGCAAAGCTTGTGTACATGACTTGACACCAAATTGACGCCAAATATCGAGCAAAACAGGGCAGCAAAAGTTCAACGGCAAATTTGCGCCATATTGTGAACAAGGCTTGCCAACAAAAGCTCGACAGCAAATTTGTGCCAAATTGCGAGCAAACCTTGACGAAAGAACTTGACGCCAAATTGACACCAAATACCGAGCAAAGCTTGCCAGCAATCTAACAGCAAATTGTTGACAAATTGCTATCAAAGTTTGTTGACAAAACCCGACGCCAAATTGATATCAAATATCAAACAAGATTTGAGAACAATACTTAACAGCAAATTGGCACCAAATACAGAGCAAATCTTGATGACACAGCTTGACGCCAAATTGCAGCAAGCCTTGTTACGTAGCCATTAATAAATACTAAAATATATTTTTTAAGGGAAAATTAAAAGCATTAAATTATAAAAAGCATATAATTTTTTATTGATTTACAATAAATTATTTTATACATATATGTTAAAAGGAATCTTTATATTTATAAAACATTATAAGACATTTATAAAATCTAACGGTGGCAATAAAATAATTAATTATATATTAATTACAGTAAATGTTATACAATGTGAATTTACTGACATATGCAAACATTTAACTTTGTCAACAGCACATACAATATTTGTAAACACTCGAGAATCTTATATAATGCCTGGAACACATACTCCGTGCGCAGATAATGCATTGGCCGATATAAGAAGGATTTATAGAATCTTACTGAAAACACGAGTATAATTTCTATGAAAATGCATCTAAAACAATATTCTTATAAGCCTAATACTACTAACTTTCCTTTCTTTAATCATAAAATAATAACTACCGTGCATATTTAAACAAGTAGTTCAAACTTGAAACACGATTTATTATTTGCAAGAATGCAAAATTGAAATAAACGAATGTTCACAATGTGCATAGTTCGTCGATTACGATGGAATAATGCAGTACTGTTGTCAGAAAGAAATAAAAGAATAATATACATCATTTAAGTGCAAGCAACCGAAGTGAATTTTGTAGTGTTTGATGTAATAGAAATTAATATACAGCAGAAAAAAACTGTTCAAACAAAACTTTTAAACCGTTCAAACAAAACTTTTAAACTATTTAAAAAAAACTTTAAACTTTTACAGATAAAAAAATACACGATATTTCATCAACAGTTCCAAGATTATTTTGATTTAATATTTTAATCAAAGAAAGAATATGTAAAATTTTTAATATTGCAAGAATATGATAGTTATAAAACTAAAGCATTTCCCTTGTATTTTAAATTGTTTTAAATTGTTTCTATTTCAAACTAATATTACAATTTTGCCTTAATCAGATTCAAACGGCAAGTAGAATGAAACATTTTATTACATAATATTACATATTCTTTATACTCTTATAACTCTTCTTTAAGACTGTTCGAGAGCGCGCGGTAGCGCGAGGAAGCGCAAGGTAGAGGACGACCACAAAAAAGCAGGAACGAAAATGAAATAAAGCAAGATGTATTCAAAATGTCTATGTACAGTATTTACAGAGGTTCTTTTCAGGCAGAGTGCCGTGAACGCGCACAGAGTTTGAAGGCAAGCGATAGCGAAAGCGCGGGATGGCAAAACGCGTATCGAAGCGAAATAGCGGTGTACGAAAAGCAAGCGGTGTGCAAAGCGGTTGTACAAAAGGCGGTGTAACTACTACAGCGAGTGATCTGCGAACGAAATCGATCCCGCGGCGCAGCGGCGGTCCTTTTATTATCTCCGAGGCGAACCTCCCTCCCGGCTCGTTGCCACTAATTTCGAGAGGGCGATTGGCCATCGGAGCCCTACGTCATCGCGCGGACGTCACTGTTTTCAATTATCGATCCAAAGGGAACGTTACATGTTTGTTTATGGCATGGATCTTTCTTTTGTGAGCGGCTTGTTTTGCGCCCGATCGGCTCGACTTTATTATTCGCCGAAATGTCAGCGAATGTTCTGGAATGATATGCTCGAAAACTCCATGCCATAACTGGAAAATGATAGGACTTCGTTAACGCGAAATTCTTCTCGAACCTTCTCTCAAACTAATTCGCACGATCTCAAACAAGACTATAAGAGTATAACTCTTTATACTCTTATAACTCTTCTTTATAACTCTTGTTTTCACGAAACATTTCGAATATTTTTTCAAGATGACACAATTTAATAAACTAAAAAGTATTAAAATGCTCAGAACTGTGGATGAAACAATAACGCGTGTCAGGAAACTATGGTTCTGGTATCGACCATTACCACGTCTTGGATACACCTGGGACATGTCATGCACATACGTGTTGCGTGTGTAGCTATCCTTTCTTGTCACCCTGGTGTCCTGTGCCATCCTTTGTATTCTGTTGAACATATATGTGAATACATATATGAAATATTTCATACATTCGTGAACAAAAATGCCTATATTGATAAGTTGGCCGTATATCGGGCATTTTCATAATGTGCAATCTTCTATTTGTGACTACTGGTTATTCAATAATAACTAATCAATAATAATCAATAATAAGTTGTCTCTTCAAGCAGTTTCATGCACAAATAAAATATAGCACAGTCCAGAAAGTGTCCCGATACACGACCAACTTCATATACTCATATATTTTTTAAACTTGATTGCATAATTATTTTAGCTTTATGCGAAACTGCAAAATTTAAATTTGTTGTAACAAAGTCAAAGTGACGCCTACAAAGTAGTTAAACAATTACTTTTATTTTTATACAACATTACAGTTGATTAAAATATAATTGGTGCAATTAAGCTTAATAAACAATGTTACTACGTACTTTGTATCTATTCGTTTGTTGGTTGTAACTCCTCTTCTATCTCCTGTACATTTTCCGTCTCATGTTCATTGCTCCATAAATTGCGCTGGATTCTTGGGTTGATTCTGCGTTGCTTATGTTGTCTGTGCCTGTGCCGTTCTTTCGATGTCCGAAGAGCATCTCGCATCTGGTTCTGGAACTCTGCACGTTGCGGCTTTTCAAAATGCTGATTACGGCACACTGCATCTAAAAAATAATAATATGGCATTATAACACGCACAAGCACGGAAAAAAATATTATGGAATAACTGTGGTTGGCCGAAAATAACCTGAGTTGGGTTGACCTCGCTTCAGTCGAAAACGCTATAAATATTAATATTGCAGTATTAAAAAATTTCACTTTTAGATTGCTACATATTATTATCAATATCATTACTCTGACGAGATAATACCAATGCTCTATTCTGCATCATTTGAGGTAATTCTTTCAATATAAGATATAAAACTTTCCAATCTTCTTCGTTCGTTATAAATGTAAAAATGAAATGCACAAAAGGCAAAACGTTGCGTCAGCAAAATATTTCAGGACGACACATGAGACACGTATCCGTGTACGTCCGTGTAAGATAAACAGGAGTAACGCCGATCGTCGACTTTGAAAAATATGATAACAAGAGTGACATTAAGGGGGGACTCTACTGTAGCCGGTCGAAAAATAATGATTTTTTGGAATTTTTTTTAAAGAAAACTATAAGTGATATTGGATTAATTTTTTTGTGATATAAAGAGGCATTCTTAAAGAAGAAAAAGATATTTTGGTTTTTCAATGTTATTAATTTTTATCGTGTTGGCGCGTTTTTCTCAAAACTACTTTTTCCAACTTTGCGTACAGGATAACTCAAAAAGTAATCAATCAAATAACTTTCGCCATGCACGATTCGATTCCTTACAATTTTCTCCAGGGATTGAACCTACCGCTACATTTTATTGTTTATTTATAACATTTTTATCAACAATAGAAGATTGATTTTTTGATCGAAAAAAATGTTACTTTTCTTACGATTGCTGTAACTTCCTCAATTTTTCATATTTTTATTTGCAAATAGGTTCAATCCCCGCGTAATTGATTAAGCTTTAAAGAAAATGTTTGTTTTTTGCTTTCAAATAACTCAGCTCGTTGCTACATTGTACGCAGATAACCGTTGCGCTACCGACATTGTGCCACAAAATTGTACGCCAACACAATAAAAATTAATGAAATTGAAAAAAATATATTTTTTTTTCTTTTTTAAGAATGCCTCTTTATATCGCAAAAAAAATTAATCCAATATCACTTTTAGTTTTCTTAAACAAAATTCCCAAAAAATCATTACACAGGACCACAAAAAAAATCGATGAAAGGTTCCTTTGATCAGACCAGGTGTATTATATGTTTTTGGGGTCGCTGAACATGAATCTGAAGTCCGTTTTGCTCCATCACGTCAGGATTTCTTCCTAACCTCAAAAAACATGGCGGATTTTATGTGGCAAGCAAACTTTTTTAAATATTGACGGATTTACTTAAATCTTGGTATCCAGGGGTTTTTGGGGTTGCTGATTACGAATCTGAAGCCAGATTTTCGAAATTCAAAATGGCGGATCCAATATGGCGGTCAAAATTTTGAAAAATGTTCAGAACTCGATGAAATTATCCGTACAGAGATTTTTGGGGACTAAATCGAAATCTGACATCAAATTTTCAAAATTCAAAATGGCGGATCCAATATGACGGACCGAGATTCGAAAAACAAGAGAAAAGTTCGATGAAATCGTACATTATTACGTTTTTGGCGTCGTTGAATTCAAATCTGTTATCAAATTTTCAATATCCAAGATTGCGAATCAAATATGGCATCTAGAATGGTTAAAAGGTCCGGAACTTGATAAAATTGGTAATATCATGTTTTGAAGTCACTGAATTCGAATCTGTCATCAAATCAACACCTTAGAATTCAGATTCTTAAATAAAAGAAACTTTCCAAAGAGGTAAATATTGTCTTATTCTACTCTCAGCATGACCCAGAGAAAACGACGTGGACGTGGTAGATTTCTTTCTCCTTCGGGGTACTTGTTTTGAGTGAGCCCCCTTGCCTCTCACTGTTTGAGGTGTGTGATTAACGTTAGTCCCCTTGCCTCTCACTGATCGGGGTGCTTGATTTATGTGAGTCCCCTCGGCTCTCACTACTCTTAAATGAGCTTATGACTTTGTAAACAGATTTGGATTCATCGACGCCAAAAACGTAATAATGTACGATTTCATCGAACTTTTCTCTTGTTTTTCGAATCTCGGTCCGTCATATTGGATCCGCCATTTTGAATTTTGAAAATTTGATGTCAGATTTGGATTTAGCGTCCCCAAAAATCTTTGTACGGACAATTTCATCGACTTCTGAACATTTTTCAAAATTTTGACCGTCATATTGAATCCGCCATTTTGAATTTTGAAAATTTGATGTCAGATTTCGATTTAGCGTCCCCAAAAATCTCTGTACGGACAATTTCATCGAGTTCTGAACATTTTTCAAAATTTTGACCGCCATATTGGATCCGCCATTTTGAATTTCGAAAATCTGGCTTCAGATTCGTAATCAGCAACCCCAAAAACCCCTAGATACCAAGTTTTATAAAAATTAAATCATATTTTAAAAATTCGACCGCCATATTTGAGCCGCCATTTTGGATTTTGAAAATCTGACTTCAAATTTGTAATCAGCGACCCCAAAAACCCCTGGATACCAAGATTTAAGTAAATTCGTCAATATTTAAAAAAGTTTGTTTGCCACATAAAATCCGCCATGTTTTTTGAGGTTAGAAAAAAATCCTGACGTGATGGAGCAAAACGGACTTCAGATTCATGTTCAGCGACCCCAAAAACATATAATACACCTGGTCTGGTCAAAGGAACCTTTCATCGATTTTTTTTTGTGGTCCTGTGTAATTTAATAATTTAATCACGTATTGGTTATTAAACGTGTTCTTATTCCCAAAAGCTGGTCGGGCTACGACAACACCTTACTGATTCGCTACGAATTAATTTACAGTTTGACGTGCAACGAACGAAATATCTTAACTCTTTAAATGTAATCCAAATTTTAATAGTATGTCGTGCGTATTTTATGTTGTAATTAATTGCGTTTCCTTCTTCTTCACTGAAGATGGTTCGATGTTGAACCGAAACGTTTGTATTTTTTGATATTAATGTGGAATATATTAACGCTTACACCTTGTTACGGCTCGATGCTCCTTTACCTTTATAATTGATTTTAATCTTGTGAGCCTTCTAGATTATATTTTATACGCGGGCTAGACATGCGTTTTTTCAATTTTATTAGACATAACTTTAGTATTTTCATTTGTTTTATTGTTAAAGACTGCGCGAAACTGTTTCAATCGCATACTAAGACACGACTACGGATTAAATTCATTAAGGCCTGTATTAGACACAATTTAGTTCCTTCGCATCTCAGCTTTTTATCGGTTAACTCAATACATCTATATCAAAAGAATTATAGAAACATACTTAAGAAGTCAAACCGTTGTCATATAAAACGGGTCATGCGTTTAGAATTAAGAGACGCTTATAAACATTCGTTTTTTCTTTTAAACAAAATACTCGAGAGAACAAAATATTTATCGACATTGTTACCTTTATACGTGTATAACGAATTCATATTATGTCAAGAAACTTTAAACAATAGAGTTTAGAGGTCTGAAAATATTAGAATTGACAAGAAAATAGATTGACTAATACATAAACAAAATAATATTGTGAAACTGAACTTAAAACCGATTATATATTATAGTTCTTCCACCTTGAGTTCACCATCAAACACCATCATTCTTTTAATGCTCCTACCAACATTGAGTCAGAAGTACACACGATGGTTATTTCTCCTAATGATTTCGATTTAGAGGTCCCTCTTGAGAACCACCATAAAAAATGGTTTCATAATCTGTCCAATATTAACATTCCGGACGATGTCATTTCGTTATTACAACTCGGCGACCGGTTCAACATGCCGGTCACTAAAAAAAGTAAAGAAAAAGTAGTGGTTGAATTTATAAAACACATTGAAAAGAATATTTTACAATATAAAGAATATAATGAAGAAGTTTGCCAATCGATCAGAAACCAATCTATTTCCATTGTCAATGATCTCTATAAAAACCAGATATATGTAAATCCCGTTGACAGAATGCTGTTAGGTTGGTGGAAAGCCACCAACGAATTTACGAAAGACCATCCGAACATTTTTTTCACGCGAGCGGACAAGGGCAACGTCACCATAGCCCTTGATAGAGATGAATATGTTAGGCAAATGGAAGAAACACTGGCAGACCCGGAGACGTACACTGTAATCAAAAAAGATCCCTTAAGAGTAGTTATAGTAGGCCGATTCCACCCCGGGAGCAATGAGTGGGAAGGGGGAGGGGGCGGGGTATCGAGTTACACAAGGGTATCGGATTACAGGAGGGGTGAGGGGGAAGGGGGTGAGCGGGGTATCGGATTTCAAGGGTATCGGATTTCAAGGGTATCGTATTTCAAGTTTATCGGATTTTAAGGATATCGGATTACGCGGGTAAGGGAAGGGGGCGGGATGACCTTGACCTTGACACGTGTATGACTCACCAGAATGACATCACCGGGATGACGTCACCGGGATGACTCACCGCGTGTATGACTCACCTGCGCGCGAGTAGGGCCGCGCGGGGGGGGGTCCGCGTTCGCGTGGGGTCTGGGGTGCGCGGTCGCGCCGCGGGGTCCGCGTTCGCGCCGCGGGGTCCGCGTGGGGTGCGCGGTCGCGCCGCGGGGTCCGCGAGGGGGTGCGCGGTCGCGCCGCGGGGTCCGCGTGAGGGTGCGCGGTCGCGCCGCGAAGTCCGCGTTCACAACGACGCCGCTAGGCGGCGCACAATGGGTAAGACTAACTCGATAGAACACCGCGTAGGAGCGTGTTTTGTCGGTCGGTTATGTCGATGACGCGTCGAACCTGTCGGGACATGTTCAGTAAACAAATATTTTCTAGGAAAAGGGGGGTGTTATCGCGTAGACTAAACAATCTATCTACGCAGTACGCGAGACAAAGGAAAAGATCTTTCAATATTCAGTTGGACCGATAAGGAATCGCAGCCGAGAAAGAACAACGTCGCGGGCTCCCTCGCGTTTTCTCTCTCTTTCTCTCTCTGTCTCCGGTGTCGAAGCGATCGGTGACAAAGGCTTGATGTTGTCGCGCTTCCTGCAGGAGCTATCATTTTGTCGGTTTTGTCGATGACGCATCGAACCTGTCGGGACATGTTTCGCAAGCGCCGTAAACAAATTTTTTCTAGCAAAAGGGGGATGGTTATCGCGTAGACTAAACAATCTATCTACGCAGTACGCGAGACAAAGGAAAAGATCTTTCAAGATTCAATTGGAGCGAGAGAGAGGGCAAAGGGTATATAACGAGGGATGAAGCGTCAAGCCGCAGTAGCAGTATGATTTGAGAGCATATTTGCAGCGATACATCGGTCGAAAAGTATTGCGGTATATTTTATGGTTGAACACGTTATCGCGTGCAAGTGCTCCGTGAAAGAGTCTCTGTGAAGTGATTTAATAAAACAATAGTGCGAAATAGAGCAACATGGAACATGCGGAGCAAACCGAACGCGATCTATTCTAGCTGTCCGACCAAGTCGCTACCTTGGGTGAATTTTTCACATGGGCGCTGCAATGCGCGGAATTCGTCGAGCAGCTCGAGGTACGCAGTAGTGCCAAACGTCCGCGGCTCTCGATCGGGCAGAGGCAATCGTTGGTTGCCAGAATCGCGCGACTCGAGGGTGCGAAGACACGATTGGAAAGACAATTCATCCGTAGCGGTGGTGATTATGCGGACGCCGGTAGCAGTGGTGACACGCGCGCGACAGAACTCGTATGGCGAGAGATAGATGCCGCGTTCGAAACGCGGATAATTACCGGCGCGGTAATTAATACAGCTCATATAGAACCGTGACAGTTTTTGGAAGACGCGTGCAGCGTAGTGCTCAAGCGAGTGCGAGACATTATAAAAACACATAACTGTGTCAAAGTGAACACCGCGTTCAACGGGGAGTTTGTGGCGGGCGATAAACGTGCCAATAAGAGTCTGAACACAAAAAACAAAGAACTCTGTCGTACATCGATTTTGCGCGAGTGGTACAAGCGGCACGTTATCGAGCCCACATTAGCGTCCCTCGAGGAGTTCCAGGAACGCGACAGTGGATGGGCGTTGTCGCGAATCCTCAATTTGACGGTGAACGTCAACAGGTACAATCCCTTGCGCGCGGGGTGTCACTTAAAATTGCCTCAAGACATTAAATTGAAGAACGCGGTGACCAACGTGCCGTCTATGGACAATGCGTGTTTTGCGTGGTCAGTGGTCGCCGCCTTACATCCAGCTAAAAGACATTCAGAACGGTAATCATCATACCCGCATTATTCAACAGTACTGAATTTACGAGACATTGAGTTTCCAATGACGTTGAGTCAAATTAAAAAGTTTGGTAAATATGCATAAAAGGTCGAACCTCACCGATGACCTTGACCTTGACATATGTTGTCAAGGTCACCCTCCTGAGTGACCTTCAGAAGGTTTTAACCGGCGGTCATTGTTCATTAAAAAGTTATAAACAAAAAAAGGTTGAAAAATATAGCAGCTATTTTGAGTACTAATAGACATAAATAATTGATATTTATGTGGAAATAGTATATGTATGAACGTCGGCGTATAGATTAGTGACGCGCTTTAAAAGTATTTAAGTGTTTAAAGCGCGTCAACTAACCTATGTAGATTAGTGACGCGCTTTAAACAGTTAAACACTTTTAAAGCGCGTCACTAACCTACATAGGTTAGTTGACGCGCTTTTAAACACTTAAATACTTTGTGACGTGACAGTTGTCGCGTCCCCGGCCCGGATGGTAGCTCGGCCGAGGGAGACGTCAGGGGCGGTGCCTCCGCCCGGGGCGGGCGGGGCGCGAGCGTTAGAACTAGGTTAACGAAATTGCGAGACTTACAGGTGCGGAGCAGATGGCCGAAAGGATTGTTGTACCGACGTAAAGTCGCACCGAGGGAGTCGGGGAGCGACCGGCTGGGAACGTGTCGAGGACGGACGGCCGACGGACGGGTCACGCTGGGGCCCATAGAAGGTACCGCATAGCGCCTGTCAAGGAGAACGCTGGCCCGTAGCACGAAACAACGACCCGAACACGGAGGGACCGGAAAGGGGGACGCCCCGACGAAGGTCCCCGTCAAGAGGGTAACCACCCCCGGAGTTATGCCACCGGTCGACGAGCCCAGACCTGTCCAGCCTGGCCGTCGAGCAACTGATCCCGGAGTCGCGGCCTGGACAGCCGGACCCGGCGCCATCTTGGCACTACCGTAGGCGAGTGGAGGCAGGCGCGAGGGCGCCCTGGTCAGGCGCAGCGCCGTGTAGGGCGCAGCACTCGTCAAGAGGGACAGGGCATGCAACACCGGCGCGCAGAAGCGCAGGCGCGGGCCCAACGTGGTCCCGCCGGGCCAGAGGGCCGTCACTGTCGAGCGAGCTGTCGTACGGTGAGGTGCCACCCCCAACCCCTTGCGACGGAAATCTTTACTGCCGGAACGAGCGGAAAATTGTAAGGCCACTGCACAAGCACCGCAAGTAAGATCGTAGCGATACCGAGGTCCTCCCGGGAGTCGCGTTGTGCCGCGCAAGTATGTGATCGCTTAATTATCCCGAAAGGAATACCGCGGGAGGACTCGGCCGGAAAAGTGCGTAATCGCCCGTCTCGGGAGTTCGAGTGCGCGGCCGCCGACAGTCAACGCGTTTAATTGTCGTGTCGTCGAGCTAATTGTCGTTTCGGGAGTTAATTGTCATATCGTCGGGATGCGGTAAGTGCCGTGTTGTGTAGACTTGGAGTATGGGGAACGGCGAAATGCGCTTCGCGTGATCGAGCGGTCTTTGGGCGAGGTGTTCTCTGTACGGGCCGGACACCGTATCAGCGCGGGGCCGTAGGGGATCCGCGTGATCGCGTCGTGGCGTGCGGGACACCGTCGCATTCTGTGTTGCGGACCTCGCGAGGCGTAAATCGCGGGGTCATTTTAGGGCTCGCGGAATCGACGATCCGCGGTCAATGGGACTCGCGGAATCCGAGTAATTCGCGGCCATTTCGGGACTGCGAGATCGCGCAGAGTGGTGAAAGCATATCGTATCGCGAATAGAGATCGCATTGCGAGCCGTTCCTCTTCGGCGTCGCTGCCGTTTTGTGGGTTGTTTTCGTCGCGTTGTGGAATGTACGTCGAGTTATGTGTGCGTTGAGGGGTAAAAATGTTGCGTTGAGTAATAATTAATTGTAGTCGGTACCGCGCGATTCAGGGTGGGATTTGTCGTAGTCTAGAAGTGTCAGTACCGGGACACACGGGGTGGGATTCGTTGTAAATGGAAATTTAGAAGCAGGTCGCTTCGAGCGTACTTCGGTCCGAAAATTATCGCGTTCGCGGCGTGTGTTGCGCCGCCATTACGACCGAATTGTCTATCTATGCTTTTTCATTAAATGCTAATTTGTTATAATTGTGGTGTGTTCATTGCGCTACGCTCCCTCTCCTCCTATATCGGACTCAAGCCTGAGATTAGAGCTTGGATTTTGCGTATCGTGGTGCGAGGAATCGCACCTGGCGCCCATGTTACGTTTTGCGAAAAGGATTCGGTCGAGCTACCATCGGTTGTGAATAAATAGAGCCCTTCGGAAACGTTGGTCCTTTGATATAAAAATGACGGCGCGCTCCTTCTCGGCCGGCGAGACCGAGCGGACATCGTCGTCGTCATAACTTTTAAAGCGCGTCACTAACCTACATAGGTTAGTTGACGCGCTTTAAACACTTAAATACTTTTAAAGCGCGTCACTAATCTATACGCGTGTCCTAAAATGAGTGAGAAGGCCCTCCCCCGCCTATTTGTGTACTGTTTATACACATGTGTATAATACATGTGTATATATAATACATGTGTATAGTACATGTGTATATAATACATGTGTATAATACATGTGTATATATAATACATGTGTATAGTACATGTGTATAAACAGTACACAAATAGGCGGGGGAGGGCCTTCTCACTCATTTTAGGACACGCGTATAGATTAGTGACGCGCTTTAAAAGTATTTAAGTGTTTAAAGCGCGTCAACTAACCTATGTAGGTTAGTTAGTGACCCCCGCATAATAAAACTAAAAAAACTCCCAGCGTGATACCTAACTGCTTGAATCATCTGTGTGAATATTTGTGGCGATATACAATAAACGAGCTTGTAAAGCGCGCCATGAACCCATGTGACAACTCGTCTCGCGTGAAAAGTGTATGTGTGAACTATTTCGACGTATATATTAATCATTTATGTCTTCCAATACTCAAAATAACTGCTATATTTTTCTACCTTTTTTTGTTTATAACTTTTTAATGAACAATGACCGCCGGCTAAAACCTTCTGAAGGTCACTCAGGAGGGTGACCTTGACAACATATGTCAAGGTCAAGGTCATTGGTGAGGTTCGACCTTTTATGCATATTTACCAAAAGTTTGAATGACTCAACGACGTGTCGATCAATGTCTATACCATCGAGGGACAGTCAAACATTCTTCCAATACGGCTTACCGACCGCACGAGTGATAAACACGTGAATCTGCTGTACGTGCAAGACCCACGAGACAACAATGTTAAACATTTTGCGTGGATTAAACATCTATCCCGTCTCGTGAGCTCACAAATTAATAAACATGGACACACAAAGTACAATTGTGATCGGTAAGTATCTATTAAAAAAAAGGTAAAAAAAGGCGTCAAGTATACGCTTAGCTCGAAGAAAGTGGTTATCTCAAAAAACCGATGAGGTATCTTTGTACCTAAAAAAAACTGATGTGGTATGTTTGTACCTAAAAAAAACCGATGTGGTATGTTTGTACCTCAAAAAACCGATGAGGTATCTTTGTACCTAAAAAAAACCGATGTTGTATGTTTATACCTCAAAAAACATATGAGGTATCTTTGTACCTAAAAAAAACCGATGAGATATCTTTGTACCTAAAAAAAACCGATATGGTATGTTTGTATCTCAAAAAATTGAAGTATCTCTGTACCTAAAAAAAAACGATGAGGTATTTTTATACTTCTAAAAAACCGATGTGGTATGTTTGTATTTTCACAAAAATAAATGATATCTATAAATTGCGTCAATTATAAAATGAATATATATTCTTCGGAAAATAACTGTTGTATTATTTTTAAAAAATATCTTTGTATTTAAGTGTCTTCTTACACAAGTCATAATAGCTTCATTTTTCCTTACAGACATTATAATATAACCAAATTCCGTTACCTAACTCAACCCAAGTGATATGTATCTTTTTAAATAAATGTTTTCTTGATTGATCTTTAAATAAATCTTTAAATTGCGTTAATCAGAAAGAGAAGATACAATTACAAAATTTTTAATCCAACACAGGAATACAAGGTATTTAAATGCAAAGATGTTATTCGCAAAGATTAAAAAACTGTTAAAGAAGTAACAATAAAAAATGCAAATATTTTATTGAAATATAAAAAAATTTCGTACAAAAACTTGACGCTGCTTTTTTACTCCATAACCACTTTCTTCGAGCTAACATGCTGCGCGTGTACTTGGCGCCTTTTTTTACCTTTCTTTAAAAAAGGTAATTTTGTTGTGACTGGAGTTAAAAAGCAGCGTCAAGTTTTTGTACAAAATTTTTTTTATTTTAATAAAATATTTGCATTTTTTATTGTTACTTCTTTAACAGTTTTTAATCTTTGCAATTAATATCTTTGCATTTAAATACCTTGTATTCCTGTGTTGGATTAAAAATTTTGTAATTGTATCTTCTCTTTCTGATTAACGCAATTTAAAGATTTATTTAAAGATCAATCAAGAAAACATTTAATTAAAAAGATACATATCACTTGGGTTGAGTTAGGTAACGGAATTTGGTTATATTATAATGTCTGTAAGGAAAAATAAAGCTATTATGACTTGTGTAAGAAGACACTTAAATACAAAGATATTTTTTAAAAATAATACAACAGTTATTTTCCGAAGAATATATATTCATTTTATAATTGACGCAATAATTAAGGCAATTTATAGATATCATATATTTTTGTGAAAATACAAACATACCACATCGGTTTTTTAGAAGTATAAAAATACCTCATCGGTTTTTTTTAGGTACAGAGATACTTCGATTTTTGAGATACAAACATACCATATCGGTTTTTTTAGGTACAAAGATATCTCATCGGTTTTTTTTTAGGTACAAAGATACCTCATATGTTTTTTGAGGTATAAACATACAACATCGGTTTTTTTAGGTACAAAGATACCTCATCGGTTTTTTGAGGTACAAACATACCACATCGGTTTTTTTTAGGTACAAACATACCACATCAGTTTTTTTTAGGTACAAAGATACCTCATCGGTTTTTTTGAGATATCCACTTTCTTCGAGCTAAGCGTATACTTGACGCCTTTTTTTTACCTTTTTTTTAAAAAGGTAATTTTGTTGTGATATCATTTCTTTCTGTAGTATTAGGGATCATATAAGCATTAAACAGTACATGTTTATAACATATATATTTTGCGACATAGAATACAAATACAACTCAGCGTAATATGTTATAAGCATGTACTAGTATAGTATATCCTTAGGTGATAGTATGTCTAAGTAATAGTATGTAAACATAACACTTCTGTATGATCAACAACAACAAGGATCTGTACATATAAAAATAAATTTTCTGTACTAAACACATGCACATGTAAAGGAGATTAGGCTATTTACAAACATCTTTATTCTTGTATTACAATAATTTGTTAAAATAAACGAAATTTAAATTTAGAAAAAGGATTTTAAAGCTTAAAATCTCTGCTTTTGAAAGGTTACTATTATTTTTTAGTTTCTGTAAGTTTGATAATTTTTACATATAAAAAACTACGAGCTGGACGAAATAAAAATTTTTTCTCTCACTTTGTGGGCCTGTCACGTGCACAAAAAAAATCTGCGAAAATTTTCGACTTCCTAACATGAAAGCTTGAAGTTTTCCTTACAAAATCTTTTTTTAAAAATGTGTCTACGATTTTTTGTTGCTGAGTTATCGTGGATTGAATAAGAAATGAACATTTTGACTTTAATTGCTCATAACTTTCTTTAAAAAATCATCGTAAAAAAAGATTTTGCAAGAAAAACTTTAAGCTTTCATGTTAGGAAGTCGAAAATTTTCGCAGATTTCTTTTTGTGCACGTGACAGGCCCACAAAGTGAGAGAAAAATTTTCTATTTCGTCCAGCTCGTAGTTTTTTATATGTAAAAATTATCAAACTCACAGAAACTAAAAAATAATAGTAACCTTTCGAAAGTAAAAATTTCAACCTTTAAAATCCTTTTTTAAAATTTAAATTTTGTTTATTTTTAACAAAGTTACAGCTGCTTGAATTTTGCCTATTTTTAAAGATAAATTTAGCGTTCCTTTAATTTTTGTGAGAAATGAGAAGATAAATGATCGGGTTTGTTAGATTGGGCACGTATTACTGGATTTTTCGACACGTGCAATTCTTTGAATGACGTTCACGATGATATTCGTGTTATGTACGATGCTTCTGTTGAAATCGAGGAATCACATGCCGGAAAAGTTTTACTTAGATATTTATTATTAAAAATAACTTTGCATAATTCTCTCTTTTATGTTATCTTTTTATTTCTTTTATTAGATCATGGTACGAGAGGAATAAACACATTTTTCCAGCGAGTAGATGGGAATCTTTTGATCCAACGAAAAATTATGACAAGTATACAGTGTCGGATAAAAATAGGAAGAAAGATAAAATCTGATAAACTTATATTCAACGAATTGTCCAATTTCGTTTAAAGGATTCAGATTCAAAGGACTGTAAATATTATAAATAACCAGATAAACATCTTTGTTTCATCGTACAATTGATTCATTATAAAGAAGATTGTAATATATATATATATATATATATATATATATATATATGTATGTATGTATGTATGTATGTATGTATGTATGTATATGTATATGTATATATATTGTAGCTACATTGTATTCTTAAGGACTGTCATTTTAATTCATTCAATTATGTGATATCTTAGTTTCGACAGAAGCATAATTCATTTACTCGATTATGTAGCTCTACTAAATTACAGTCCTTTGAATTTGAATCCTTTAAACGGAATTGAACAATTCGTTGAATCTAAGTTTATCAAATTTTATCTTTCTTCCTATTTTTATCCGACACTGTATACTTGTCGTAACTTTTC
Organism: Temnothorax rugatulus; assembly: GCA_035220575.1. Classification (NCBI taxonomy): domain Eukaryota; kingdom Metazoa; phylum Arthropoda; class Insecta; order Hymenoptera; family Formicidae; genus Temnothorax; species Temnothorax rugatulus. The sequence continues at coordinate 3,549 of JASTWL010000620.1, read as the reverse complement.
GTTGGATCAAAAGGTTCCCATCTATTCGCTGGAAAGATGTATTTGTTCCTCTCGTTCCATGATCTAATGAGAAATAACATAAAAGAGAATTATACAAGGTATTCTTTTAATTAATGATAAATACCTAAGTAAAACTTTTCCCACATGTGGTTTCTCGGTTCGACAGAAGCATCGTACAGAAGGCGTCAATAATGCCTTCCCAGCTAAAATTGCTACGCACAACGCATCTAGCTATTCGTGCATCAAGACTGTTGGTTCTCAGAGAACCGGCAACGTCTCGGAGAGCTGTCAGTGTTAACTCAATGCGGAAGAAAGGTTATCAAGCACGATTACCACGTGGAAATCGTGGTTCATAACCTTCCATCGTCTGGAAATATAAGGAGAGGTAAGAAATACATATTAATATATATATATATATATATATATATATATATATGTGTATGTATAATATAACTGATAGTACACCGTGAATTAACTGCTGTGAAACTTGTGGCAAGTGTGTTGTGTACTGCAGATACGTTTTAAAAAAGTTTATTTGCTACTCAAGAGAAATACAATATTGCAAGTATTATATAGGACATATTATTCAATTTTTAATTATAAATCTTTATGATAATTCTTTTTTTAGGTTAAAATTCTTATTTTTCATATAGTGCTTTTTTCACTCAATGTTTACTTTTAAGTCTTCCAGTTGTTTTTATTATTAAACCTTTGTTTATATGACTTCTTTTATGTAACTTAATAAATATTATATTGCTAGTGGGTGGAATTAAGTAAAGAAAAATGCTATTAAAGATTTGTTTTGTTAATTCTCGTTTACACATGTATACACATATATATTTTAAAGAAACATTTTATGGAAGAATTCTACTATTTTTTTATTCTATTGCTAAACGATAATATAATCTAGTTCAGTATCTATTAATATAAATATAAAATTAGAACATTACAGTAAAATTTTCAACGAAAAAATGTATCACTAATAATATTGATATTGATTTACAATTATTTATACGAGAATTAACGAGAATTAACTAAACAAATCTTTAATAGCATTCTTCTTTACTTAATTCCATGCACTAGCAATATAATATTTATTATACATTTAAAAGTCATATAAACAAAGGTTTAATAATAAAAACAACTGGAAGACTTAAAAGTAAACATTGAGTGAAAAGGCACTATATGAAAAATAAGAATTTTAACCTAAAAAAAGAATTATCATAAAAATTTATAATTAAAAATTGAATATATGTCCTTATATAATACTTACAATATTGTATTTCTCTTGAGTAGCAAAATAAACTGTTTTAAAAACGTATCTGTAGTACACAACACACTTGCTACAAGTTTCACAGCAGTTAATTCACGGCGTGCTATCAGTTGCCGTCTACATTATCGACCGCAAGTTGAGCATGCGTTCATATTATCGATCGCAAGCTGAACATGCGTTCACAATTCACGTTATCGAGCCGAACTTTAATTGTACCTGGTGAATAAGTTTGATTCGAAACTCTTTTTTTGGATTCGGCTCGCGGTTTAGACCGATAATCTAAACACATCTTTACAATGACATACGTATAGCGCATTTTTATGTTTATACTTAGCAATAAAAAAACTCAGTTATATATTTTTATTCATATTTGTATAACGTTGTTGTCAGAATGTATTTTTTAGTTATCTTAACAATAATTATAAGTTATTCATATAATTATAAGTGCTTCATTAAAAAAAAATATTTGTCTAAACTGGAAAAATGTTATTGTCATATCATATTTTATGGAGTCTATATAACTATATAATTATAGTTGAGGCGCTATTTCACTATCAACTAATAGTTGACAAATATTGTTCCTGTGACTATATTTTTATAGTATTCAGTACTATTTAGTTCCTATTACTTTGGAAAACTAGTTACAAGTAGTTAAATTGCAGAGTTGCCAAACGAATAGTTGCCACAACTACTTCGTTTTCTCTCAGTGTACTAACGGTCCACTTCTCAGAGCCGAGAGGAAAAAAATGTTCTCCTTTGAAGGAAGCGCAAGCAGCAGCAGCAGCAACATTGGTGGAAAACGCGTGAATGCCGTGAATTATTACGTGCCGATTCACGACGACGTTGAACCTCAATCGTGTGAGAACGGATGCAATAGATAAGTTTCGTTTAAGAAAAAATCATATAGAGCCTGCCCCAGTTTTTTTATATCTTTTTACATAATGTAATACTTACGAAAACAACTAATTTCATTTCTTTCATACAGCATTTCGTTGGAGCGTCGCGCGGTTCGTATACTCGGCAGACGATACGCGTTGACAGCTACGGAATATAAATTCCTCGAAATTGGCATCAACGTGGGCCCACCGAGTTACGTGGAGATCGCCGTGGGAGATCATCGAGGAAAGGAACTGCTATTATCTCTCGAAACGTGGAAGGGACTCTACGAGCAACGACTGAACATTCAAAATTTCCTTCGCAATGACTATCGCAAGGATATCCACAGTTTCAAGAGACACGGTAGTGTCTCGCGTCAAGTATACGCGGAGCGAGACCGACCGTGACTCTTTTACGCGACGGGTTGCGAGTACTCGAGATGTTGAGATCTCATATAACGAGTGAACGGATCAAGTTCTAAGTAAGCTTGATCGATAGCTTGGGGTCTATATGGGGGGGGGGGGGGTATCTCTTATAACATTTTCCGCTACGTGCCCTACGAGCGCAGATATTGCGACGTAAAGTCGAAAAATGTGAAAATTTTATATTAAGAAACGTCCACGTCGTCGTCGGACAAAAATGGCGGCTGGTGTGTCACTTTCCCATTTTTGACACTATGCGGCGCTAATATCGCTTTTAATGTATTTATAAAATATACGTGTGTGTGCTGCGCGCAGTGCAGACAGTGCGTTCAGCGCGCTGTCACAGTCAGTCTTAACCTATCATCAAGAGACACGGTAGTGACAGCCAAATACGCGCGGAGCGAGACCGACCGTTACTACGTTTACGCGAGCGTTACTTCTGTAGTAACTACGATAATTCGTTCGCGTGAACGGGATTGTTCTTCGTGTAAACGGGATTTGTATATAACTTACGATAATTTACTCCGCGTAAACGAGTGATGAATTATCGTAAGTTACTACAGAAGTAACGCTCGCGTAAACGTAGTATACATGACTCTTTGTCGCGTACGCGATTCAAGGTAATTGTTTTATTACATGTATATAATTATCCTATAATATATAATATATTCAAGAGAAACGGCAGTGTCTCGCGTCAAATACCGCGAAGCGAGACCGCACCGTGGACTCTTTTATACGTGACTAAGTACATGTGACAGGAATTATAGTAGGTTACGTTTACGTGAGTATTACTTCTGTAACAACTTATACGATATCATCGTAGTTACTATAGAAATCTCTCGTTTACGCGGAGGAATTATCGTATCATAAGTTACTACAGAGAGTAACGTTCGCGTAAACATAGGTTAGGTTACCGGTTTTTTTACACCCATTTTACATAAAACGCGAGATTCACTTTGTATGCAAGTTTAAAGCTTA